>PVLD010005570.1:0-110691 GCA_004027595.1 Dinomys branickii
GTGTTTTACAGATGTTAAAGATAGTAAATAACTGGAATTTTGAGTCTCTATTGCATTGTTATGGGAACTATTTTGGAGGTGAATGTTCAGTGAGAATGATATCATTCTGCTGACAAGCAGTTGAAACAACTGTATGGTACTTGAGTTAAAAAGCAAGCGTGGAGATGAGGGTCGTTGCCTCTACGAGCCTAGGGAAGATGTGTTAGCTTTCCTGTTGCTGAGATTCCGTACACAGCACTCAGCTTAAAGAAGGACAGGTTGACCTTGGCTCGCTCTTCAGAGGATTCAGTCTGTGGTCATCTGACATCAAGACAGAAATATATTGGCAGACTGCACGGCAGAACAGAGATGCTCACATCGTGGTGGCTGGGCAGCATACCCTAGAAACAAGGGCAAGGGACTGTGACCCATCCACACGCCCCCAGGAACATGCTTTACTAATCTGCCACATTTCATAATCCAATGTAGTTGATATTTCAGGATTAATCCTCACAGGAGGACAGCCAGACTGTTTCAAGTGCTTCATCTTTGTAGTAAGTTATCACCACTAGACATATGAAAACAGACAACACCTTCATCTTACCTTGTTTGAACTTCTGAAGAGCCATATGTTTATTACGACATTGCTCTATTACAGGTTACCTATTTGTTCTTTCATCTGTCTATAACTGTAGTCTAGTTTCATGTCCTTTTTTGTTATCAATTCTTACTAAAATTACTTGTGATGAAAATGTAGTACATAAGTGAGAAAGGGAAAACATGTAAAATCCCAGAGCTAGAAAACAAAATTGTTCAGAATACTCTATGATGAAGTGGAAAATTAAATAATGCACTTTAGAATTACAAGAGGAAAAATAAAGTTATTTCTCTGTAATGTATGGAAAATTATTATGTTACATCTTCTTCCATTATATGCAGTAGGCATCTTCCCCTGCGCTATTCATTCAGCCTGGGTGAATCTGTGATGTCTTTCAGATCTAATCCTGAAAGTAAAATTCGTTATAGCTTTCTATTCAGTAACCTTCCGGCTAGGTCCCCACTGGCAGTTTTGAGGACCTAAATAGTCCTGCTAAAATTCTCACCAGGCCATATCTGTACTAGGTATATTCTTTCTGGTAGAAAATGATAATGCATATTTACTTTTGTGATTTATATTATACAGAATAACTGGCAAGAAATTTGAAAATGCCATTTCACCAATAATTCAAACATGGAGTTTCAAGTTCATTTTATCAGATATTAATTTTATGTACTTATGATAGGTGAAATAAGGTCCTTCCTCAGCTGTCTGTGTTCTGATCCTTAAAAGTCTGTGAATATTCTATACCCTGTGGCAAAGGAGAATTGAGGTGATAGATGTAATTAACATTGTTAATGAACTGACCTTAGCTTGGGAAGGTTAGCTTGGATTAGTCAAGTGGCTCACATGTAATTATGGATGCCTTTTAAAATGCAAGATGAAATTAGGGTGACAGAACAAGAGATGCCAGTCAAAGAAGAACTTGGCCCATTGTTGCCTCCGTGGAGGATGGAGGAGCCAAAGAAACAGGCAAGCAGGAGCCGAAGGCAGTGTTTCTGCTCTAGATATTTCTTAGAAGAGTGCAGTTCTGCCAACTACCTGGATTGCAGACCCATCCAGAACTTATATACAAGACTATAAGATAATAAATATGTCATTGATATCTATTTGTTTATATACCAAGTATGTAACAAGTTAAGCACCAATTGAGAAAAAATACAGCTTCTCTTTATCTTCAGATAAATACATGTGTTTTATCACTAAGTGAAAAGCTCATAGTGCAACTTAAAAATAAGACCTCTCCTCTTGTCATGTTTGTTTTTTTTAGGAAAAAATGCTTTAATTCACTTGCATATATTGGAAAATATCCTGACCTTCATATGACTAATTAGCATAAGTACAAAGCCATTTATAATGTCACTGGGGTTGCTAGATCCTCTAGAAGTAATTAAATCAAAATTACAAGAAAAAATATTGTAATAGTTGAGTTCAAGAACAAGAGCTGTCTTTAGAGTTGAAAATGGTACCTGTTCTTGGTGTCTGCGTAAGCAGGGCTAGAAGCATTCAAAGACCACAGAAATTGAGGACAGGAAACTGCACAGAAGCTACAGTGGCTGAAACTTACATACAAGTGCTCAAATCACCAGGAAGTTATGAGTAAGAAAAGAAGGTGACCAATGCCAGAGAAAGCTGCTGTGAAGAGGTGGCGTTGGATGTGCTGGGGACTAAGCAAGAGGTGTGTCGGGTGTGACTGAGGCAAGCAGACTGTGTTGCCAACTATGTCCCGTGGCAGTATTTGGGTGTTGAATGCATAATCAAGTGAATGAATGACTCAGTCGCTCAAATGAGAGTGGAAAATTTGCTGGGAAAGTGAAGAGGCGCAAAGGTCCCATTTGGCACTGCAGTTAGGGATCCATGGATTCCATTAGTTAAGTGGTTATCACTTGTAGATGAACCTCTTCTTTTCAGAGTAGCAGAAGTAGCTATGGAAAGAAGAAAGGTGCTAAAGTGTTGTTCAGGTGTCTTCTCTTTTGTCTCTCAGAAATTTCTACCTCTTCTGGTGAGATGCCTGGAAAACAAATGTGTTCTTTGAAAAAATAACCCTGCAAATATGTCGCTTGTTAAGAAACAAGGCAGTGGGCTGGGGATATAGCTCAGTGGAATAAGCGCTTGCCTAGTAAGCGCAGGGTCCTGAGTTCGATCCCCAGTACCGCAAAAAAAAAAAAAAAAAAAAAAAAGAAACAAGGCAGTAAAATAGAATCAGCCAAAAGGACCCTAATAAATGTATGATAATAACATATATTTAATTGCAAATGAAGCTAATAATTTAAAACACATTTATAATGTACAAGTTTTATTCTCTCAGGAATGCCTTGATTTACACTTTCCTGAAACTTTCTCAATGAAAGGAGCAGAAGAGGATCTCTAGTGCTCTGTCCCATCCAGTTAAGGACTGTCTCCCACAAAGATGGCTTTGAACAGCTCTCTGCAGAAAATCGTTCAATGACAAGAAAGCGGCTGCTTGGCAATGCAGCAATTGAATTTTTGACAACCGACTATTAGGTGATACTTCTTTCTACTGAGTAAAAATCTGTCTTGTAAATTCCATCCATTTGTGCTAGTTCTGCCTTGGGAAAGACACTGTAATTTCACTTCTTCTTTCATCTGGCAGTTATTCAAATAGATGGAGGCAAGTATCATATGCTGCAGCCTGCTTTTTCCTGGCTTTTAATAGAAATATCACTGATTCTTTCCTACTCCTCTCTGGCTGGTCACTCAAGCCTTTCCCTACTCTGTTCCCTGTTTCTCAAAAGGAAATAAACTCAATAGGGAAATACTTATACTGCACTGATGCAAGCTACCTGGCTACAAAACGTTGGCAACGGTTCAGTTCCTTCGTTTCTTCACATTTCAAAGATTGAAATTTTGCTATTGCCTTTTTTTTACTAGATTATCATAATATTCAAATAAGATTTTTAAGGCAAGTTTCAAATGTCATAGCTTGAGAGGTATTATTTTTAGAGAACTGTAACCCATTCAACATTCACAGAAAGCTGATATTTGTCCTGCACCTTTGTAAATAATCCTGTGAGATAAGTAAGAGTGAAGATTCAGTGGGCAAAGACATTTACACAGAGGCAATAGCATCGCACATATCTATACAAAGGGAGAACTTCACAGGTTCAATTATAGCAATAAATATCATACAGTAGAGAAAGGTTCACCAAGTGGAATAAACATGTTTAGGTAATTGCAAGTGAATTTTCCTAAAGCTTCACTTATTCTTAAAGACACATCACTAATTTGATGTCCTTCCCGTATTTATAGTATGAAATATCATTCTCTTATACAATAATAGAGTTATATTTACTTGGTTTTCATTTTTCCTCTCATACACACATACTAAGTAACGTTCAGTGATTGTGAAGGATAAACTTTAAGCAGATCTGTAAACATTAAGGCTCTCAGATGGTACCAAAACTTGCAATTTTCTTTTGTTCCCGTTGCAATTTAAATTAAAGGATTTAATCCATAATCTGTCAATAAGTGGTAGGACCTACTTGTGTTTTGTATGTACTCCTCTTTGTTCCTGGGATAGTCCTCTGTGACCCTGAAAGAGTTATTTGGGTACCACCACCACGTTGATGAACCCAGATATTATGAGTAAAACATATATGTCTCGTAAGGACTAAACCACGAAGCAACTCACAGATCTCCATTTGAGTTGCCTCATTTGTAAAAGGGACAGAAGAAGCAGGCAAAGTGCCACACTCTCCTGGAGCCAGCATCTCTCAGCATGTTAATCTCTCCCGGACTTTCTTTCCTACCACAACATACAAATTAATCCCAGTGGATGAGCAGAGAGAATTTCTCTGATGTTTCCATTCTGTTACCTACTAGAAAAGGTTAAAAATAAAACCTTACCACTTTTATTGTGGATTCTTCCATATGTAGCCTACACATGTCACTTACTGTAATAAAATGTGTACATTTCAATATACATATACATATATAAAATGAGTACATATGTACATGTGCACACACATCCATTTACATGTGTGACATGAATGTGGGATATAATTCTGTCCTTAAAACAAGAGGAACTTTGTGCGCTGATCGAAAACATAGTTATTGTTCCTTCTCTTCCACCGGATAAGAACTCTGGACGGTAGGATTTACTATATTTCAGCCGTTCAAGTGTGGCACCTAGAACTCACGGCCCATCTGTCCCCGTTACCTCCACCACCTTTACAATGCTGGCTGCTGCATGATCTCATTAAGGCTGGAAAAGCTCCAAACATCATTTCAGTGGTCAAGATACACACGCAGGAGAAGTGAGACGCGTGGAAGCAGGCACATCTGACCCTCTTTATCAAACTAAGAGAAAATTTTCCCAGCATCATCCCCTGGACAAATAAGTGCACACCTGTTCTGGGTTCCCACACTGGGTGTTTGGGAAGAGGTGATGTGTGTGGCTAGGATTTACCTGTTCTGGCCTCTATAGTGTGATGTCACAGAAAAGTTTGTGTATAGTTTTTGTAACTATTAACAATAGCTACTACATTTGTTAAGATAGAAAATATGTTAACTCTAAATAAATACATGCGTGGGTAACCAGTACCCTCTGTGAGATGGTGAGGTGATCACTGCCCTTCAGGATTTACACACACAGATACAGCAAGAAATGGACAGACAGACAGACAATGGTTTTAATTATCCACTTGCCTTTATGAGAGAGCAGGTTTAGTTATCTATTTGAGTTTACTTAGCAGGTATGTCACCAATGTTCTTATATTTTGCAGTTTTCTATTTCTTTGAGAGTCGTATATTTAATTCATAGAGATTCACTGTATTGGATAGTAAACAAAAGTTTAAAGCATCGTTTTTTTCATAAAGATGCTGACTGTGAAAATGTAACAGAAAAAAAAAAAAAAAAAACAGCTTCCCTTATGTCTGCCACATCGAAAGACCCAACAAAGCCTATAGGTGAACTGAAAGTCATGAGAAAACAAAGAGAAGCAGGAAGGAGATTTACTGAAACGAGTAAAGGCTATGATCAGAGGCTGCGGAGTGTGGCTGTGACAGGCATAGGTGTCATTAAACAGATCTTCTCTTCCTCTTTACAAGCAATGACAGGTTGGAGTCCTTAGGTGTATTTTTGGTGCTGGCTTGCTGTTGTTTCCTGAGTCATTTTTCCTTCTACACCAAAATGTGAATGTCAGACATGCGGGTGCCAGCTAGAAATGGGTTAAGAGAGAGTGAAATTAAATCACGTTGGAGACAGTCACTAAAATCAGAATATAAGCAAGGGTGAGTTTGGGCATTGTATTACACATGATTTTTTGACAATCATTATTTTCCTTTTTACATGACTAGAGTTTATTTTGACAAATTATGTCAGGGAAGATTTGGATAAAAGAGCCTGATGTTTCTCTTGGAATACTCTCAGCAGAAGTTGAAGTGTTTTAACAAGTTTTGAAGTTCTCAGCCAACTTTTACTTGTCATAACTCAATACATCTGCTTTGATGTTTAGGGAATATTGCTGTCCTCTTCAAACAGGCAATTTCACCATACATAGTTTGTGTACCCCATTGACCCAGCTGGTCCTGTCTGCCTGGCCCCATCCCTTCATCCTTTGGGCTTTCCTCCTGGCCAGAGCAACTGTTTTTTTTTCTTTTTTTTTTTTTTTTTAGATTCTGCAATTTCAAAGCCATGAGCTTGCCGTATCTATGCTGTCTGCCTCCCTTGGAGGCTGGAGCTGGACCATCCATACCCACAGTGCAGGAGCCCTCTCCATAGGGCCAATCACTGACCCCAGGCTCAAGACAACTCAAGAGTACAAGACAATTACTGCCCATTGGGTTGATTTTGTCCCATTAAAGAAACAAAGAGAAATGGAAAGAAGACAGCTAACAACTTGCTCATCTTTTTCAGCAGCTGAGATCTTTGGGTTTGAAATTGCAGGGATGAGTTGGGCTCCACAGACACATCACATGCTCAAGTGAACAACTCAACGTATTTTACAGCATAGCTGAGGTCAGTTCTGCAATGCAGGCGTCTTGTCTGCTGGGCTGCTCTCTCTTGGCCTGCTTGGCTTTCCTTTACCTTCTGCTCTTGCTTCCTTGGGACTGAACATCCTCTCTTAATACATTTTTGCTGTATGTGACTTTGCATCAGGCTATTTCTTAGGAAGCAAAATTAAGAAAATACATTTTACCTCTACAGGTTCGTTGCATAGTACTGAACACTCCATACATGATAGATTCTCACCGGCTATGGAGCACAATACTTCAGAGAAGGTGTAAATGCATTTTGATAAATAGATAAAGAACCATTAGGAACTTAAGCAAGAAATCATTTTAAAATTGCAGTGCTCTTTTGCATATTTTAAACATCTCTCATGCTGAAATGGAGACTGGATGTTGAGCACATCCGGGTAGGGGGTAAAGAGGGCCACATACATTGTACATCATTGCCTGAGATATATCCTGAGTTCTTATGCAAACACACTACACCTCCTTAACTTAGAGACCAAATACTAATCTTGCAGTGGTAACACTATTTATTCACAGACAGATAAGAAATATTTTTACAATTTCTGAAGCCCACCAGAGACACCTACCTCTTCAGACATCCTTCTCCTTTTTGTATTTTTATGTAGGGTTGTGCTATAATATTCATCCTAAAGATGTAAAATTACTCGGTGCAATTTTTTATTTACCAACTCTATCAAATAATTCTTGAATGTAGGAATGCTATATCCTTGACACACCTTTGATGCTTAGCATAGAGTTGTTCTTATGTTTGGCAAAAGTGTGTAAATCAGTGATTCAGCACTCAACAGAGAACCACAGACATTTGTGAATGATCACACCGACTTGCACGCTTCTTTCACAGTAGAGAGAATGTGTGTATGCTAATCTTAAAAATGGCAAAAACGAGTAGGGCTGAAAACTTCTAGTACCAGGAAAAATGAAGTTTAAAGTAAATGCAACTTTAATACCTAGTCATGTTGAATAATTTATTTTCTATTAATAGAATTTTTTTTAAAGCAACATGGCCTGCTTTTACATTATTGTATGCAGACTTGGAAATAACCAAGGTAAAAGAGTGTAGGAAAGAAATGGATGACAAATGTGATCTAAAATATGAATTTTTGAAGTAAAAATCAATTTTGGGTCTTCCCTTTGCATGGGAAGTGTGGGCTATTATGAGCAGCTGTAGAATGGATATATTGTCATTGTACACCCACACACTACCATTCATCATGAGTAAATTTATATCTATAGAGTAATCATCTCCCTAGATCATCACACACCTGTTGTAAGCATTGACTACCCATCTCTATGGAAATTGGAAGTATATTTCTTGCTTCACTGAAAACTTTTTTCCTTGCTTAAATCTTCAGAATTGATTTAATGAGAAAGTATGCCTTGCCCATCAGCATATATATCATTCCTGTTGAGAACATATTTCTCTAGGCATAAAATTAAATAAAGTACCAGAAAATATTTTAAAATTGCATTTTTAAAATATTAGAACTCTACTAATTTGCCAGTATTTAATTGAGAAAAAAATCCCTAGTTGCATTTAAATTGAGAAAATATTTAAAAGAAATCATCATCTTAAGATGATTCCTAAGTTTCTGCATACAACTGAGACTACTAAAAATTCAAATATCAAATTAAGGACCTTAAAAATATAAGTAATATTTAAAACAAGTGTGAACGTCACCTGTTCCAATTTATTTTTAATTACTTATCACCAAACAAAACTTTATTAGGTCCTACAGTGCAATGAGCCCAGTTTAACAGATCAACAATAATTAAACATTCTTTAAGAAAAACTAACATTTAATAAAATGTGTTCAGAAAAAAACAGACAATTGTTTTGATCACTTTTACATGCCTATATCTGGTAATCTGAGCAACTATTTGGAGATAATAATATGTAGTATAATAATTATTGTTGATTTCCTATTATCTTGTTTTGAAATTCTGTTGTTTTACTGACTTTTTCCTCTTTAAAATAATTTTCTTTTCAAAACAGAGACATTCTTTTTCCCACAATTTTTCCAAGCTAGATATTATTCATGATGTCTAACCAGATACTTAATTTTGACAGGAATACAATATGTAAATGTGAGTAATTTGTAGAACAGTAGAATAATGATTATCTTTTCAGCTCTTGAATACAAAAAATACTGGAAGAATATTTTTTAGTAGAAGCTTTCCAAACCCTTATATTTGTCCCTTATTTTTGAAGCGGTACTCAAATTAAAAATTCAACATTCCAGTGGGAAGTCTGTAATGAAAAAATTCCTATTGAATTTAGCTTAGTATTTTTATAATATTTAATTATATATCCTGCATATAATAGCTTATAAAGATGTTTTGCACATACAACTTCATCAACAACTCATTCATGCAAGGGAATTTTTACCAATATAATAGGATGAAATAAAAATAAATAACTGGTAGAAATGTCTAATAAAATGTGATACACTTCCAAAATTATTTAATATTTCAATAATATGCAACAAGTACTATTTTCAATAATAAATTGTAAGGTCTTTATATTATCTTATAGACATATAAGATATGAAGATTAATATTGTGTTGGTTATTTTTGTTTTCTTTTTCTAATGTTAGTATTAAATTCTACTTTCTGGAAAATTATATTTATAAGCATTGGAATATATCCATATTTACAGAACATATATGTACTGTGAAAGACTACATATATATGTATATATACTCTGAAAGGCTATATCTATATATACTGTATGTAGTTAATTTTGATATTTGGGGAATGTATTGTTTTTTAGAAAAAATACACAAAATCCTACGTGTTCAGAGTTAGTAAAAGATTTTCTTTTTTTCTCTCTTTCTCTCTCTTTCTTTCATATTGTACATGCTTGCACCACAGAAGAGTGATGCTTATTTGGGGAATTGCTCCACGGATGTATCATATCTCCATCACATTTTGTCCCTTTACCTCTTCCCCTTCTCTATGTCCAAGTCCTCTGCCTTCTTTTTACTGTCTTTGTTTTACTCAGTATTTATAACTTAGTTATCTCGGATAGGAGAAACGATCTGATATTCAACTTTACTTTCTGATTTATTTTGTTTAGCATTACATTTTCAGGCTCTATCCACTCGCCTGCAAGTGGCATGATGTCTTTCTCCACTGTGAGTGAATCCTAAACTAAGATTCTTAATTATCTTTTTTATCAACAATTCAGTGAAGTGCAAAAGAATATCAAAATAAAATATGAAGTAATAATGGTGTTGTTTATTGTTAGTGGTTTAATGATATTGTATACCACCTATACACTAAAATGTATAACTTTGTGTGTACATATTAAACACCATTAACATCTCCCTGTATATCTAGAATTATCTTTTATGCAGGTAACATTTAATCATAAGTATTTTCCTGCAACAATGAATAGATTATAAAATTATCAACTTTTAGTGAATTATTAAATAATTCACTACTTTTATACAATTTATGAATATATTTATAGTAAATAGAAATCATTTAAAATATGTCAATATAATAGTGACATACACTTTTGGTATATTGCTTAGTGAAAACATTGGTTACTACTTATTAACTTAAGTAATCATAGAAAGAACAGGAACAATTTTTATTTTCTTAATGCACGCTGACCTCTTGTAAAGGGATAAAAATGTTAAGGATATTAATATGCTTAATTCAATATTTGAATATTCGTATATTCTTGAATATCTGAAAATAACTGGTTGGGATCATACTATCTTTTTAATCTGTTCTTTTTGCTAATCTATAATGTGACATTTCATCTTTGTACATTTTCAGGAATCTTCTTTTAAGCACCCTGATTGTTTTGTTTTCTTTTCAGTGAATTCATTTCTTTCATACCCTATGCTGTAGTGCTGAGTCTGGCTTTCCAATTTTGTCAGACCAGATTGTGAAATCCTGCAGTTAGCTATCTACTAGACAGTAAATACTGTATATTTTTGAGAATACCTCAGCACATAGAGGAGATATTAACCAATTTAGAATGTTCATGCAGTTAAAACTTTGTTTTCAGGGCTCTTCTAATTGTCCACTTTTTAATTTTTTTATTTACTTTAAACATAAAGGAAGGAAAACATATTAACAAACAGACATCCATTTACAAAATAGCATAAGAACAATACAGGCAATACTGAATTAAAGACCAAGTGGTAGGAAATTAACAATGGTTGTTGTATTATATATTAATATCTTCAAAGTGGTTTCTGAGGAAAACAAATAGAGACATGCAAGGTTAATCAAATACTTAATCATTAACTGATCCTTTAAGTAAAGCGACAGAAGTCAGTAGCACAACTATGTTATCTATCCTGTGTATACGTATGTACGTAGTTTCCCTTTCTTTTCTCTTTTCCTTCATCTCTGTTGCTCTTTACGTTTGAGCAGTTTCCTTTCTTGTCACAATGTCTCATCCTACTGCAAAGTTTCTGCACATCTAAAGAAATCAGCAGCAGAGTAAAAAGGAAACCCACAAATTGGGAAAACATTTTAACTGGCTGTCCCTCAGACAAAGGTCTTCTATCTAGAACAAATAATTAAAAAGTGTCAGCCCCCACCAAATTCAAAGACCCAGCCAAAAATGGGCTTCTGCGATGAACACACACTTCTCAGAAAAAGAAATACAAATGGCAAATAAATACATGAGAAAATGTTCAGCATCCTTAGTCATTCGAGAAATGCAAATTAAAACAACATTGAGATTTCATAATTGTCCACTTTTTAACATTCATTCTAATATTGTATATGCATAATTTTCCTACCAAGATGTCCTTCTTTGCACTTGATTAGTCCAGAGTAAAGCCCAATGGACCTACTCTGAAAGACACACGATGGTAAGAAAATAACACAAGGTGGTGGTGAGAATTAGCTAGCACTTTCCTATTCATCTGTGTGTAGCATCGTGAATGATAATATGACATGCCCCAGTGTTCTTTAGCCTTTTCCGTACTCCACAGCTTACCATTGAAAGAGCCCAAGCCTGAGGGTCTTACGTCTCTGACACGCATGTTGGGTACCTCACTCCTTGCAGGTGTCTGGGGGTTCAACTTCTGACATCACTCTCTGAAGGCACTGTTTCCAGTCCTGTCCTCAGCCCCTGTGGCTCGCCTGTATTGCCAGGGTGCAGAGTTGGCACTGGAATAATGTGAGACATAAAGAAATAACAGCTGAAAACACGTGTCTGCATCTCCTTTTCTCTGTTGTTTAAATAATCATTCTTTCAATAGTCATTCAGGTCATTTGTAGAAATTTCTCAAAAATAGTCCTTAATCAAGTCATCACAGAAATGTTTACCCATATTTTGTTCCGCCTGTCTTGTTCCAGTGGTTTTCACCCTTTGGATGACTGCTGCTGCCCATCAGCTTGCATCCAGTAATTTTCCTTATCTTTGGTTTTCAGAGGTCTTGCTGTGGCAACCTTAAAACGCTGAGAATCTCTTGAATCATACACTTAATACCATTATCTGTTTAAAAACATTTGAGCAATTTTTCTTATCATTTTCTCTTTGAATCTCAATCCTATGTTTCCTGAAAGTGTTTAAAAGTATTAAGGTTTACGTTTAAGAAGTCATCTTATTTTAAATTTGTTTACAAGTGTTTGGCAAGGGTACAAATTTAGTCTTCAATACACTGATGCCACGTTTTCCTTGTTTGAAAAATCGGTCTTTTTTTTTTTTTTGAATGTTTTTGGCTTTCACGCTGAAAATCATTTTAACATATATGAAGGTTTCTTGTTGGGCTCTGTCTTACTAGTCTAAGTGCCCATCACTTTCCAGTTGTTAAATCACGGCAATTGCAATACCTGTGAGCGTTTCCATGCATGTGGCAGAATATCTGAGAATAGCAATGTAAAGCAGGGGGGGTCTGTTTTGCCTCAAGGGCTCGGAGGTTGCAACACATGATCCCTGAACTTGGTTGTATCTGTGCCTCGCGTAAGGCAGCATGACGTGGTGACACCATGAGAGAAGGGGGTGTCTGAGGAAGGCTCCTCACCCCACGGCAGCTGGGAAGCAGAGAGGCAGAGTCCCTGTGAGCCAGCCACCTTTCGGGGCCCCGCCTCTGAGGAGCAATGTTGCTCTGGGCTTCAGGCCTTCGGCACAGGAGCTGTAGGACACATGTCAGATTATAACCAGAACAGCAACTTGAGTGTGCATTTGAAACAAAAGATAAGCGCACTTCAGATCTGTTCTTCTCAAGACTGTTTTGCAATTTGGGTTGCCTGAGATTATACATGAATCTTATGAAGGGTCTCTTCTCTATCTTAGCAAAATCCTCATTGGTGTTTTTCCTATTTGAAATGTTTTATTAATACACATTAGTCATATAGAATAATGCTTATGGTTTAGGCCTATTGGCACATGCATATGGCATAAGTTGATGGTTTTTAACCCCCAACAACCCTTTGCCCCTTTCTCTCTTCTCTGATATCTTTCCTCATCTCTAACAATCTACTTTTTTATCATCTCTGTCTTCACTATTTATTTTATTTCATTGATATTTTTAAGTTGCACATATGACAGAATACATGTGGTGTTTGATTTTCTGAATCTGGCTAATTTTGTTTACTAGGATGGCCTCCAGCTCTACCTGTTTTCTTGCAAATGATATGACCCTGTCCCTCTGTCTAGTTAAACAATTTTCTATTCTGTAGAGAGAAAACATCTAGATCCATTTTCTTCACCAGTTTATTTCATGACAGGCATTTAGGCTCCTTTCCATACCATACATTGTAACTGGCATCACATGGGACTGCCTGTACCACTATAGTATGCTGTCTTTAATTCTTTTAGCAAAAATTCAGGAAAGCCAGAGATATAGCTCAGTGGCACAAGCACCTGCCTGGCAAGCACAAGGTCCTGAGTTTGATTCCCTGTACAAAAAATAAAAAGAAAAACATCACCAGGAAAGTTATAACTGGAGCAGATGTCATCTCTATTTTTAGTTTTTGGAAGAATCTCTGCACTAAACTACTTTATATTCCCACAGTATAGAAAGGTTCTTTTATTCCTGAATTCTTGCCAAAATTTATTGTTTTCTGTATTGTTAGTGACCGTTATGCTGACTAGGGCAAGATAGAACATCAGTGTAGTTGGATTTGCATTGCTTTAATGACTAAAGAAACTGAACTTTTTATATACTTAGTGGATATTTGTCCTTCCCTTAAGAAGTGTCTAGTAATTTATTTACCCATATATGGATTGAATTATTTGTTTAGAGTGTGTCTTGCTTACTTTCTTCTCACTGCTGATACGAAACACCTCATACCCAAAGTTAAGGAAGAAAAGGCTTATTTAGCTCAGTTTGTGGAGGTTTTAGTCTGTGATCAGCTGGCTCCAAGGCAGGGTGGTATGGTGCAGGACAATAGTTCAAGCTGGCACAAGAGCCAAAAGGGGAGAAAGCAAGCCTCTTTTCTTCCCGTGTATGCGTGATATCCCTACCCATGCTATCGCGGTGCCCTATTATTCCACAAGCTCGAGATATTTACAAAGTGAGGACCCTGGCCCCCTACTGAGTCACTTAGTTAAACTTTGAAACTTCTACAGTTGACACAATGTACCAACCATTACAATCCACCACTTGTGGACTTGGCAACCAGACACATTACTTTAAACTGATTTTCAGATACAAAGACATGCTTATTTTTAACACTTTGCTACTTGAACATTGTAGCACAGGCTTAAAAATCCTCAAGAACCAGCATTAAGTCTATCATCAGTGTATTACATTAGAACCATAATGTTCAGCGCCTGGCTTCCCGAAGATTCATGCACATCCGCTTATGCCAAAGGCATTTAGTCCCTCTGCAATAGTTGACAAAGTCCTAACAGTTTCAGCATTGCTGAAAAGTCCAAGTCCCAAGTCTCCTCCAAGATGTAAGGCAAGTTCTTAGCTGCAAGGCCCTGTACAAATGAAAACAAAGTTAAACTTTTCCAGCATTCAATGGCACTAGATAAACATTTTCATTTCAAAAGTTACAAATAGCAGAATAAAACAGGTTGAGACTAAAGCATGCCCAGAATTCAGCAGGGCAAACATTAAGTCCTGTAGTTTTATGTCCAGCATCGGAAGCAACTGTGGAAGCTATAAGCTCCCAAAGGCATGTTAGACCACCGCTTTAGCACTCCTGGTGGTTACACTCTCACATTTTCTCTCTTAGGCCCACTTTTCACCCTCTTTGGAGCTTTCCTGAGATTATCTACAATCCTGGCTTTCCCAGACTTCTGGGGTCTCTACTACACCTCTCATTTCTCATTCATGGCTTCACGCACTGCCCTCTCAGGGTCACACTGCCTGGCCTCCCAGGCCTTCTGAAAGCAGGATGGAAGCCTGTCGAACCCTACAACTATTGCATTCTGCATGCACTTAAAATGAGCAACATGTGGATGATGCCAAGGTATGGTGCCAGGTGGAGCAGTAGCCAGGCTTTCTTGTCTCTTGGCTGTCGGGATCAAGTGCCTGGTTCACTGGACACACTGAATCTAATTCCGAGGAATAAATTTTCTATGCTGTCGCTATTCTGAAACATGGTTCTCCGTGCCTTTCTTCCCAGAGCAAAGTCTTTCACTTTTGCAGTTTTGAGGCTGCAAAGGGTGAAGACTTGCTGCTTCTTCTGATGCCCTCAGGCCATCTTTTATAGTCTCCTGATCCTTCTCAACAGTCAAGATCTCCTTTGCTCTGTCTTTGCAGTCTACAGCTTTACTGGCACCTCCTTTCTGGCCAAACTTACACTTTTAAAATTTTACTTTAAAGATAAAAGAATCAAACCATGTTAACAAACATACAGACATAAATTAAAAAAAAATAAAAACAATAAAAGCAATACAGATTTTCAGACAAGGTGATAGGAAATTAACAATAGTTATTGCCTTACATATTGTTACCTTCAAATTGGTTATTCAGATAAACAAATATAGGCATGTAAGGTTGGTAAAACAATGAAATGTTAACTGTTCTTTTCAGTAAAGCAATAGAAATTAATAGTACAATTATCTTAGCTATCTTATGTATATATAAATTCATATTTCCCCTTCTTTCTTTCTTTTCTTTTTTCCCTCATCTCAGGCATTCTTTCCTTTTGAGCAATTCCTTTTCCTTCCATGGTATCTATTGTACCATTTAGTTTTTATTTACTCTTTCATGTTCTTACACTAGGGAGACAGTACAGTGCTTACACATGTGAGTCTGATCTATTTCACCTTTGAGTATGGTCTTTAGATGCATCCACTTACCTATAAAATCCTATAGTTTATCTTTCTTTAGTGCTGAGTAATATTCCATTATATAAAATACCTCATCCTTTTTATCCATTCCCTAGTTGGTGGGTATTTGGGTTGTTTCCATGATTTAGTTATTACAAATTGCTTTGCTATAAACATGGGTGCACATATATCACTGTGCTATGAAATTTTTAGTTCTTCTGGAAAAACACCCAAAAGGGAAATAGCTGGGTTGCATTGCACCTCCACTTCTACTTTACTGAACAATTTCCAGACTGATCTCCCCAGTGGTTGCACCAGTCTACACTCCCAACAGTGGAGAAGGGTTCTTTTTCCCCACAGCCCCTCCACCATTTGTTATTGGTTGATTTATTGATGATAGCCATTATTTCTGGGGTGAGATGGAATCTCAGTGTTAATTTTCACTTTTTGAATAATTAATGATGTTGGACATTTTTCATGTATTTATTTGCTATTTGTATTTCTTTACCTGAGAAGTGTGTATTCTTCTCAGATGCCCATTTTTGTACTGGGTCCTTGAACTTAAGGGTCTGATTTTTTAATTCTTTATATATTCCAGATAGAAGTCCTTTGATGGACAGTTGGCCAAATTTTTTCCCCAATTGGTGGGTTTTCTTTTTACCCTGTTGTTGATTTCTTTAGATGTGCAAAATCTTTTCAATAAGATGAGATCCCATTTGTTGATTCTTTGAAGTATTTCCCGTGCAGCTTGGTTTTTGTTCATGAACTCTCTGCCTATCCCTATGTCTTCAAGATTTTTACCTACTTTATCTTCCATTAGATTCATTGTTTCTCTTTTAATATTTAGGTCATTAATCCATTTTGACTTAAATTTACTGCATGGTGATAGACATGGGCCTAGTTTTAGTCTTTAGGATGTGGAAAGCCAGATTTTCCAGCATCATTTATTAAAGAGGCTTTCTTTCCTCCGGTGAACTTGTTTGGCCTCTTTGTCAAAGATAAGGTGGCTGAGTACATTTATAATTATGTTCACTTCTCTAATCTGTTCCATTAGTCCTCAGGTGTATTTTTTGCCAGTACCATGTTGGTTTTCTCATAATAGCTTTGTAGAGTAATTTCATGTCAGGGATTGTGATGCCTCCTGCCTTGCCTTTATTGACTAGGATTGCTTTTGCTATTGTGGGTCTCTTCTCGTTCCAGATGAATTTTTGGATGTTTTTCTTTAGATTTTCAAACTCACAACATCTTAAGTCATCTTACTGCACTCGTTAGTCTTGATTCTAAACATAGATCTCACTGAAAACACCAACAGTAGCCATGCTACAGCCTCAACATTCAATTGCCTTGAAATTTCTTTTGTCAGATTAATTAGTCTGTCACTCATAATCTCAGTCTCAGGCAAATTCTCTGGACATGAGCAAAATGCAGGTAAACATTTGCCAAGTTATAACACATGAGTCCTGAGTCCAGTAGCCAAAGCAGTCCTTTTTCCCAGCAGAACCCTCCAAGCATAGTCTTTACAGACAGGATTTCTGTCAGCCTTCTGGTCTGAGCTCCGAACAGAATCTCCCATACAGGAAATTCCTGCTTTATTCTCAGATGATGTCTCCAAACCTTTCCAAACTCTTCCTACAGGTCATTCCCAAAGGCTCTTGAATCACATGGTCAGGTATAGTGACACCAACAACCCTACTCCTGGTGCCAAATTCTGTCTTGGTTACTTTTTTCTCAATGCTGATACAAAATATCTGATAGTTAAAGAAGGAAAGGTTTTGTTAGCTCTCAGTTTGTGCAAGTTTTACTCCATAATCAGCTAGCTGAAAGGCAGGGTACCATGGTGAGGGGCAATAGCATAAGGTTGCAGAAGAAAACCGAAGCAGCAAGAACATCAAGGGGAGAAGGCAAGCCTCTTTTCCTCCCTTATGTTGTATACTGGCTATGCCCCCGTTCATTCTCTGTTCCATCCTCTTTCACAAACTCAGGACGTTTACAGAGTAAGGACCCTGGAGCCCTGCTGAGTCACTCAGTTAAACTTTTCAATTTCTCAAGTTGACATAGTGTATCAACCATTAGAGTGTTTAGTTTTTTTTTAACATATTTATATATTGTATATGGTAATCTGAGGACATCTCCTGTTCTGTCTTACTACCTCTTCTTTATGATGCCCTGTCCTCTTTGTCCAGGGACAGGATAAGCATTTTGCTATTTCCTGTCATCTGGTGATGACAGCATGCTTTCTGGGGGCTTCACTCTGCTGAAAACAGTGAAGTTCCTGGAAAAGCTATGCACAGGTGGTGCCTGACAGGAATATTCCACTGTGATTCATGAAAAAACAGAAATTTAAGTGCAACATATATTTTCCAGAAGCAAATGTGGTAGTCCCATTTCAACAAATATGATAGTTTATGTAATTTCCTGTATGGTTAGGTTTGTTTTCTCACTGTTGACTAAATCAAAGGAGGCCATTTATTTTGGTAAAAAGAGTAAAAAAAGATTTATTCAAACCTAGCTTTAAGGAAATGGAGAGACTTTATCACCCAAATCACCATCTCAACTTTTATGGATACATTAGGATCTTTTATACCAAGGACCAGTTTGAGGAGAGAGCACAGGGAGACAATGCATGCGTTCAAGTTTATTTCAAATCTTCCTGTGAAAATGAAGCCGGATATTGACCTCCTAGTGTCAGCGTCTATAAATTCTGTCCATTCATCTGGGCTGAGAAAGGGTGAGGGTGGTGGTTAATGACCTAGACCTAAGCATGTTTGGAAAATCTATTGTCTACAAAGGAAAAACGTTCAACTTTTTTTTTGGGGGGGTTGGGATCAAACTTAGGACCTTCTGCTTGCCAAGCAGGTGCTTGTGCCACTGAGCTATATCCCCAGACCCATAAACTTTTAAATTTTTTTCTATGCCAGTTACATGCTTAAGTTGAATAACAATTTTAATGATGCAATTTTAAATAACTATTATACCTTTTAGCCTTCCATTGAATAGGCTTTATGTTATTTATACAATTAAACTCATTTTGAGAAATAAAGGATAATAGAATTTCAATTGACCAAGGGCATGTGATGTCCTAAGGAATCAAAGATATTCTAAGAATTAATCAATACTTTAAACATTAAATTATCATGATTCAACCTAAATACCAAAAGTTGGCATCTGTTTTAAAATATTAATTATACTATCTTATCCATATAAAGCTTACTACTCTCATATTCAGTAATATATTAACACTAATTAGATTTTGTTGACTTTTGTAGGTCACACTATCTTGATTCTAGACATCTGCTTTCAAACTACACACTAGTCATTAAAACAATTTATATTTTTACCAATAACTCTGACATCAAAAATTCTTGGAAATTAAAAGGACTCTGACACTGTCTTCAGGGATTAAGTGCTCTCTTTGTTGTGGTCATTTTTTCTGAGATGGATCTTCATAAGCTATTTTACTACCTGATGAAAGCTTGTCAAATCACATTTGTTTATTAGGTTATGATATTTTCTTCTTGACTGAATCTATTTTGTAAAGTTTTGAAGTGTCTCTAAGTCCTCTCAAAAGGCAAGCAAAATGCTGAACATTTTTTCCTGTTTAGAGGTCACTGAAGTTTCTTCAGATTTGTAAAGGGTGTATGATTTAAAGAGATTAGACATTTTGAAGTAATACCTTTGAAGTAAATGTCTTCTCTTCAGCTAGCAAAGGGATTATAATTCTATACGCTTGCTTGAGTGGGTCAAATCCATATGCCTGGGGTATTTTTTTCCATTCTGCCTCACTTATTTCTGTAAATCCTCTACTTATAAGTATACTATGAGCTTAAGGATAATTTATATTTTTTATTATGAGTTTGGAAGAGTTTTCTGAAAAGTAAAACCTAAATTATATCTTCTGATGCTTTTTACAAATATTAATTGCATTCCCCATGCTTGAAGTAAACCAATATTACACAGGTTATTTTATTTTGGCAATATGTAATGAAAATTTGATGTACTGTATTTAAAAATGTGCAGAATGTTCTTGTGTATGAGAATAATTCATGTTTGAGAAAATTATTCCACAAACGTGCAACATAGAAATCGTTTACTAATATTTGCCTGTTACATAATGTGTGTTTGAGGCGATATCCTGAGTACCAAGGGAACAGGAAGTTATAGGGAATAAGGGGATCTCTCCGCAAAAGTGTTTACGTCAAAAAAGCCATGTCAGTGTCAAACTTCTATTATAAATAATAGGCTAAGAATGGAAAAAAGAGGCTCCAATGTGAACTGATATTTTTGTGATGTAAAACAGGTCCCAAAGCCTCACGCTTAGAAGGTGATTGGATTATGGATGCCAGTATAGCTAGCTGGCTTCTTGTTGGACAGGGGGATCTGATCAAAGGAATCAGGTCACCAGAGGCTGGGTCTGCAGGAGCATCTCTTCCGGCCCCTCCTCTCTCTCTGCTTCCTGGCTACCACGAGGTGAGTAGGTTTCCTCTCACATGCCTTCCTGTCTTGGAGCCCACCAGCTATGGATTAAAGGAAAAGTAAATCCAAACAAACAAACTTTTTAAAATTATGTGCATTGGGCATTTGTCTCAGTAACCAAAAGGTGACTAAGATATGAGATATTGTTTCTGCTAACTGTGAACATTGAACTATATTAGGCCCAAGAATAAAACAGGTCTAAGACAAACTCTTGTATTCAGGGTGACTGCTGAGAGAGAATGCTAGTTGTTGAAAATGAAGAGTGTTGCTTTCTAGCACTCTGCTGAACAGTGGTGGCCCTCTTTGAGTTAAAGAGTAGTAAGAAACATTAATGGCTCAAATTTATTTTGGTGGTAGTAGCATACATCACCAGTGTGCAAGTGAAAGGGAAACCCGTTAGTTTTGTAATTTTGATGCTGCTGCAGCTCCATAAGTCTGACATGTGGAAGCCCCTGTCTGAGCTGTCTTCCTCTGTGTTGTGCTTGATGGTCACTGGTCGGGGGGGAGAGGGAGGGTGCTTAATCAGCTGGCTGTTCACCTTAGATCTCTGCAGTGAACCCTGCACATTTGGAACAGGAAATGTTCTCCATAACTGCAGCTGGGAATACACATTTGGGAAAGAGGTATTTCAACAGCAGGCATGCACTCCGGGTCGCAGGGGCATGTTCAGATATACAAACTTTAAATTTTTGTCTGGAACTGGGAAACAATGCCAGATCTGCATGGGTAGCTAGTGAGAAATAATCCTCCAAGAAATCAAGCAGAGGTAAAGATTTAACTTATGGGCTTGTCTTCCACATTGGACTGAAAGCCATACATGTGTTTTTATTCATCTCAATATGTTTTATTTGCTATTAGCATCTGTTGCTTGCTGTTCTTGTAGAATGATGTGCCAGTGAATCAGAGTCTACAACATTTTGCTGCTTTTGTCGCCTAAGGATTAATAGTTTAAGTAATTATGTTCCATAAGCAGCTGGTTTCCTTGTGTGAACAGCAATTATATCCTTTCATCTCTGTAAGCTTCATGTTCAGACACTGCCTCTTTCTTGCTCAACGTTAGATTAATTTCTCAGCTACTTTAACAGCAATTGTTAGTCCTGATAAGTAGCATTAGTCTCTAAGAAGTGTTAAACATAAACCATGTTGGGAAAACTTTCATTTTTCATATTTGAAGAATGATCTCAAAATGATTCAGGGATCTTAGAATTCTCATGGTTTCAAATTAGCTCCATTTACAAAAGTAGTAATTTTTGAAACTTGGCTGAATAAATTTTATTACTGAAAATAGCCAGCAGCATCTCAGTTTATGAATTTAATTTGCCCCATGCTTCTGGGGAAGATGGCTGTGTTTGTGTTTGTGCTGAGAGGACAGCCCAGATCCTGTTTGTCACTCGACGCAGAGTTCATGAACAGAAACAAAATTTTGTAGAACTCCTGCGTTTGGAACCAAATTCCTTTCAGGAACTGAAGTATCAATTGTTCATTACGGTTTAACACTTTATTATGTGTAATTAATCCAGTACTGTCTCAATTGTATGAATAATGGCTCAAAAAATTAACCTGAAATTAATAGTTCCAAGATATTTCTTACTAAATTTAATCAAACTTATTGATACTAATTTTCATATTTATAAAACAAGTATTGGTCAAACAAGCACTGCTAGTGCCTACTGTATCAATAATTAATATACTTTTTGGTGTTCTCAGGATCTGATTATTAATTCCAAAGAGGGAACACTGTGTCTAACTGGTAAAAACCAGGTACTTAATCACTAACGATGACTTTAAGGTTTTTCACACTTTCAATGGTACAGAAGTAAAATAGATTTAATAGAAAACTTACTCATGAGGTAAAGACATGGCATGCAGTAGTCTACAGTGTACTGTGGAAGAGCTGTGATGTTTCACAGATTAGGTGTGTTAAATGTATTTTCAATTTACAGTGGATTTAAAGGGATCAGATCACACTGTAAGTTGAGAAATATCAGTGTGTATTCATATACGCATTATGAAAGTCTGAGGGTTGTTACAAACCTATAAAATGTCATGAGCGATTTTAAAATCCAGGTTGAGAGGGGATAAAGCAAACACTTATCCTGAAAAACACTTCTTCTGGGAGTTCTGTTTTGATGGAACTTTAGATTTTCAAAATTTTATACAGCAAGACAGCTTTACTAGGAAAATAAGCATTACATTGATTGGATTATTTCTTAATTATGCTAGTTAGATGGATATTTTTTCAAAACTTGGAGAAAAAGAAAGTAGAAGAAAATACTATCATTCGTAAACCAAAAAATAAAATTGTTCTTATATTTTGAAAAATGTCTTTGGGGTACACATCTTTTTATGTATGTATGCATATATATATATATATATATATATATATATTTCAAATACAAAAATTGTTTTCATATTTATGGAAATATGTAGGTGTAGGAGTATTCATAACATGTGTGTGTGTGTGTGTGTGTGTGTGTGTGTGTGTGTGTGTGTATAATTTAAAAAGTAAACCTGTTTTGAATTGGGAACATTTTATAAGTACTTTTTATCAACAAACAACATCATGGCATTTTTAGTGACTATATGCTTTTCTGGATATATTGGTTATTGTTCAGCATGATAAAATTATTCAACGTTTGCTGCATATTGCTTTTATAAGTACACTTTACATGCAATTTTTCAACAGTATGTGTAGGTCAACATGTTAGAATGTTGAGAATTTTTGAGATATGAGATTTGAATTCTTTCTTAATCATTTTATTTTAAAATATAAGTGTAGTACCTAGAAAGTAGAATAATCTATATTGTTCTACTCTATTTGCTGTAGGAAATATTAGAACTGTCTTTAGATGGACTTGGACTATGGATTTAAAATCCTACCAGGAAAGATCTTCATAAATTTTGTTTACTTTCCTTGCTGCCAAAAGGAAGGCATCAGGGCAAACAGTTCCTTATGCCCTGCCAGTTAGGAACCACATCGTCACTGCTAGCTTTCTCTGTTGCAGGAGTTTGGTTAACTGCATTTATAGGAATAAACATGAGTACATTATTTCACCCCAAAGCAATTTACAGCAAGAAAAACAGCAAAATAACAATCCAGCCTGAACATCGCAGTGCATGCCTTTAATCTCATCACTCTGGGTGGCTCAGGCAGGAGACTTAGACAGTGCACTCTCTGCCCAAGAAGATAGAGACTAGCAAGAACTATCGCAAAATAAATTAAAAAAGAGATGGGTTTGTATGTCAGTGTAAAAGCCCTAAGTTTAACCTCCAGTTTCACCAAGAGAAAAAGAAAAAAAACACCAATAACAATTATAACAAAAACTAATACCACATAAATCTCTACTATAGGTAGCAATTTTTATCACCTGAATTTCAGCTGAATATTTTAACTCAGATTTATGGGGTAACCTGAGGCGTCCAACACACGTCGTTAGGGAGTTAGACAGTTACCAAAACACTACGTGCAGCTGGGCTTGGTGGGCTCCTGTTGTCCTTGAAGCTTTGGAGAAAGAAGCAGGAGAATTGTGAGCCAGAGCCAGGATGGGTAATGAGGAACCATGCAGACGTTCAGCCTCAGAAAATAACAACATTAAATAAAAAATAAATAAAGGAAGAAGCATTGTACGAAGTCTAAAGCCATGGTGACATCATTTGAATAAGACAAGTACAATTTATTAGTGCTTCCAGTACAAAGCACTTCTTCATATGATTAATGATATATACTGTTTTATGATATTCGTCATACATTACAGAAATCTAAAAATAATTCCTAAAGAGAATTTCATGGGTTTCCAAACACGCCTCTTTTGATACACTAATTATTAGTATTTTAAGGTTGTATTTGAGTTGTTAGGGTACCTCCCTGCTTAGTCAGTCCCTTGTTATTAATGCACACTTTCTTTAACTTCCCCTACAATTAAATTTTTGCCTATCTTAGTCGCTTCTGTATTCATAGCTAGTAATTAAGGAGGGGTAGGAAATACACAATACATTTTACAGTATTATTAATGTTATGTAACACCATTACAGTAAGTGACAATAAAGACAATAAGATTCAGATGTCACTAACTGGTCTCTGAACTCTGAATGAAGTACCATAACAAATAAAATAACAAATGAAGTAGAACAGCTCTACAGAGGTAAATATAACAGATGGCCTAAGAAACGCACCACCGGGCAAAGACAGTGGACCACCTGCTCTGGCTAAGGTGGTTGGCAGAAAAACATTGCTGTTATCCACAGAAGCTCACTCAGTTAATTCTTTCAATTTTATTTGATTTATTTTGGGGGGAGGTACCGGGAGTTGAACTCAGGACCTTGTGTTTGCCCTGTAGGCACTTGTGCCGCTGAACTATATCCTGAGCCCTCTTTCTGTATTCAAAAGCTTGTCTGCACTGCCAATGTTCAAGATTTTACAAAAGATTATTTGGACTATTATTTAGTATAAAATAATCACATTTACAAAGCTGAGCTGTACCCTATTAAAACAAAAGTCCATATAAAATATTAGCTGAATTTAATAATCATAACAATCTATAAGAACCAGCAAAAATACATTTCCACAATTAACATAAATTTGGTTGATTTATAGAGGAAGAATCAGCTCTTAATATATTTTCCACATTATTTTTGTTTTATTTAGTATACTAGGCATTTTAGAGACTCTTACCAGATTCTTGAGTAAAAAATAATTACATGATTTTTAACAATGTAACAAACATAGGGTTTAAGTACATGTACATTTTCAAATTTTCTATTAGTTTTAACAAATGACAAGTATGTGTGTACTCATAGATGAGACTTTATCTATAAGAACATTTTCCAAGTTTGTACACTGTATCCATGAGATTGCCTATTATTTCACATTTACAAGGAGGAAAAAAGGGAATTAAAGAAGAAAAGAAAAATAAATCCACAAAATAATGTCTAAGTGAATGTGTTCTGGGTTTGGGCTGATATGTTTTAACATATTGAGATTGCATTCCTTTCCTCTATAAACCAATGGAAAATAATAATTGGTTTTAATTAAAAAGAGCACTGTTGAGCAAAGGCTTTTTGTCTTGTTTCATTTATCTCAATGCAATATTCATTTCTCATTTCCTTTTTAAATTTGTATAATGCCAGTCATTAAATTGCCTTAAGTAAATGCCACTTTGTATTTCTGCTCCTGACTGAAATTATATCAAAACATAGACTTTAAGTGTTTGACTGTTGTACTTCCTCTGTTCTTTTCAATGTTGAAACTAATTCTACATCATATAATTTCAGACTTGGAAACCAAAATTACAGAAGATTATGCTGTACATTCTTGATAATTTCACATTGTAAAGAAACACTGGCTGCTTTTTCAAATAAAAGATATATTATATTAAATAGAAATGTTTTTGAAAATGTTAACATATGATATTTAGGGTAATTATAAGAGCCCATGAAGTAGTTGGTGTTAGACATGCTGATTTCAGAATGTCAACAGAGTATCATTATATATTTATTCATTGAAAAGAAAGTCTTGTAAAAATACAGAGTTCTCAGCTGAGTGGTGCAAGCCTGTAATCTCAGCACTCAAGAGGCTGAGTCAGGAGGATTGCTATGACTTTGAGGCCAGCCTTGGCTGCATAGAAAGACTCTGTCTCAAAAAAAATGTGTGTGTGTGTGTGTGTGTGTGTGTGTGTGTGTGTGTGTGTGTGAATGGTTCCTGTATGACCTGATTCTTGTTATTCTGACTTATCCATTTACTTATCATTTCAGATTAAAAAAATCAACAGAAACTTTCCTGTAAACCAGCAGGTAAGATCAAGTAATACTTGGAAGACCCAATATTATATTTCTTGAATTGTATCTTTTATAAAACAGAATCTTGATGTCATTTGAATTTTATCCAGAAAGAATTAGCAATGCCATGTTCCATCTTTAGAAAAAAAATATGAAGTTTGTGAATGCTCTGCTTTTCTTATCACATTAAGCAATGAGCTTTACATATTACATCAAAATAAACTAAGATGAAATGTATTTTTTGAGAGATAATTATGTGTATACAACTTTGTGGAATTTGGAGTACAGTTTTCTTATGACAGTTTTAATATACCCAAACTATTGAGGCATATTTTGTTTTTTTTTTTTTTGAAGGAAGGAAAGGTTTATTTAGCTTATAGTTTTTGGAGGTTTCAGTCCATACTTGGCTGGTTCTGAGACAGAGTGGCACATGGCAGAGGGCAACAGTTCATGGTGGCAGTACACAGCAAAAACAGCAAGAGCAAAAGGGAGGAATGGCTTGAGACATATTTTGAATCAATTTCAAAGTTCCCAGGAAATTTTACAATGTAAAAATACTATTTTAATTCACACCTAATTTAATTAATAAGGAGTAAAAATAATGTTTGTTTATTCAGTTTAATAACCTTATTTCTCTTGACATCAACATTGATTTAGAGCTTAAAGTCTACATTTCTAATATAGCTTTTATACATGGTACATAAATTGTAAATCAATTTCAATCATTAATATTTTTAAATCCTCTTCAATTTTTAAAAAACAAGTTACCTTTTTATCTAATCTTCAGTTGCCTCTTCTGTAATATTTACACAAGGGAAATTATCTTTTAAATTTACTTTTCAGGGTTAAATAATAAACACATGTATGTCCTTAGTACGTGCTATTATTATCATGAGGGATCCTAAATGTTTTTAACTTGTTTTTGAAATACAGAATTTATGGTTTTTAGGATTTATGTCATTAATAAATTAATGCTGCTAGACAATGCTACAACAAAAACCATGTGTAGCTCACATACTCATGAGAAAAACGCAGCACTGGCGAATTTGGGATGTCTGCAGTATTCTGATTCACCTCTGAGAATTTCATTTTTTCTGCTTGAGGCCTACAGCCCTGAGCCAGCTGGTATTTTGGACAGAGGCAGAGGTTGGGGAAGTGTGTGTCTTGATACACATTACCACAAACTATGGTTGTATTTGAGGTCCTTATTTGCAGTGCCGAATTCAGCCATGGATGTAGCCCGATTCCTGGATTCAGTAGCTCTGTGAGAACATCTCGCTTGCTGTGTGGCTTTGATCTTGTCCCAGGTGACAGTCATCTGGGTAGTACACAGGTGGCATTTTGAGAACTACTATGGGATGACTTTACAGTGCTCCAACAGAGTGGAAATGCCATTTCTGAGAAATTATTCAAAAAGAAAAAAAAAAGCATCAGCCCTGGTAAAGTTTGTACTGCTCACCAGAAAAAAGGCTGTTTTATCATCAGTTATATAAGAATAGAAATTATGAGCTTTGTCAATTGCTGCCAAAAACGAAAGTGATGAGCGGTTTTTGATTTCCCCGGGACTCTAAGATCTGTGTCACACTCTGCTTTGCTCTTTCTGACAGGCACATGCGGAGTATTAATAATTGGCGTAACGTGCTTTACTCTGAGAGTTTTGTAGCCCTGAGAATTCCGCAGCTATTCTTTACTTGCGAGGACAACCATATCTTAACATTTCTTACTGTTAAAGAAAATCTGAAATACAAGGCAGTGTTTGAGTTTGAGGCAATGCACGTTAGGAAAGAATAAGCTGAGAAGAGTGTTCGTGTGCACAGGACAAAGTGTCAAGGTATTTGTGGAAAAAAACACAGAAGGAAAATAAAGAAATTGTGTGACTGGTTCCGGTGACACAGCTAACCTTATTTGGTCTGTCCTCGTGGAACGTCCCTAGTTTACATATATATATATAGGAAAAGATTTAGCTACTAGTTTGAACCCTGACAACCCCTTGGCTGCATGACGCGGTAGCAGCTGCTGTCGTGGTAGGAGCAAGCTCAAGATGCAGAGGTAACACAAGGCAGACAGCAGAGGGAGGCTCGGGGTCAGGCTTGCCCTTTGCTAGTTGTTCTCTCACAAGAATGAACCAAGGTGCCAGGAGAACAACCTGAGTTCCTGCCGAGGGCAGTGCCCCAAGGACTGCACAGCTCTCCCCAGCCGGGGCACAGCCTCTTCTCTCTTTACTATTTTCTGTGGTAGGAATGAAGAATTTCAGATATGCACTCTGATTTACAGTTAACGTCCATATTTTTGCATTATAAGACAAACTCTGTTATGAAGTATAATGATGCATTAAGAGACTAGGAAATAGTCCCTGCTTAATAAAATGTGAGCCACTGTAAGGAGTAGAAATAAAAACATGTATAATCCTCCTTCTGATCCAGATTTAGCATTCAAGCAGTACATTTGCCTTGAAACTACCACACAGATTTGCTTTCCTGTCAAATTTTTCCTAACTTGATTTTCCTGTGGATTTAAAACTTAGATATACATGTTTGTATGCTTATGTTTAATGCATATGCATATGATTAAACAACTCATGCAGATGTTAAAATACCTACGTGTTTTATTAAAATCTCCACGTGCAATGTGTAGTTTTCACCTATTTGTCATGTACTTGGTATTGTAAAGGGAAAAAAAAAAAGAAAAGATTTGAGACCCAAGGCTCACTGGGTCACAAGACCTCTGCTTCTTGCGAGATTTAGTATTGAATTTATATTACAAGGTGATACCTTTGCCCAGCCTGAGAAGTTAAGATGAAAATGAGACATAAAGGGACCTGCGAAAGCCACAGAGGTCAGTGCTAGGGCTGAGCTGCATGGGGATTGTGCTACACAGTCCGGGAAGCAGGAGACGCCCTGTGAAGACACTGTCACAGCAGAGATTCGCTCCCAAAGCTGTAAACCATTTGAGGAGATAAACCATGACAAGGGAAAGTATCATCTAGAGATTTAAAAATTTCAAAAATATTTTAGTTTTTTTTTCTAATAAAAGTGCCCAAATTGTAAGACAAAAATAAGACATGCTGTCCAAAGGTGGGTATTCAACAAAATGAAACAGAAGTTCAAGCATGAAAAACAGGGTAATGGTGTTGAAAGTTTTAACCGAGTAAGCAAATCTATCTCTGGTTTCGCTTTCTTGTTAGGGGTAAGATTTCCACTTCCTCTGTGGACTTGGGATATACTCCTTGACTTCCCTCAGTGTTTTCATCAGTTCCATGCATGCAGTGGACATAACGGACTTCCGATTCTCCTAATAGTGGTTTATGGAAAAGTATGGGGAGGGGATGTGGTGTTGCTGTTAAACTAAGCAGTCGTGCTCTAGGAATACAAAGTCCCGGCCTGATAATCTGCCAGTGGTCCGCCCACATGGGCCCAGCCAGCGGGGTTGTGTCGTGTTGCAGCCCGTATCAGAGCATATCGTATTTATAGTCGTTACCATTGCACTTATTTTCACTAAAACACCGTCATATGGAACTATGTCTCTCAAAAATAGCATTTAATGAAGAATTATTTCCTAAGAACAAGACCATAACGTTAAGTACAATAAATCAGACCCATGAGCTTTAGTATCACATGGTTTCTTTCCTATAAGAGGCCTAAATTATAAATAAAGAACAAAATAAAAGACCCTAGAATGTGGGGAGACAGATGTTCCTCAGATGCAAAGGAGATGAGAGAGGGGAGAAAAAGAAGGTGAAAGTAGGAGATAAGATGGGTCACGTCAATGTACCACCTCCAAACAAGGAACATAAGCATTGCATACCGCAAACATACACTAATGAGAACAAAATAGTAATATAAACTGCCCTTTTCTACTGAGAATTTCATTATATGATTAAGTCATTTTTAATTGGTTTTGGATAAAGAATGATACTCTTTTAAATACAAAAATTACCTCAGGTAACGAATCACATAGAAGTATTTGTCTTTGACTATACATAATAATTTGGACACAGTAATAATGATAAAGCGGATATATGCAAACACTGCTGAGACACGGCAGAGGAAAAGGCGACAGACGCACTGTCTTTAAACTATTGAAGAGGGCTTAGAAAGGAAAGAATAGCCTAAAAGTCCATTCCTGCCAAGCATTAAAGAAGTAAGGATAAAAGACCTTCAAAACTTAGCTTCTGCATAAAAGCAACAATAACAAGAATATTAACCACAAGAAGGGAAAAAATCTGGGTAAAATGGTCAGACTCAACTTTCATTGAGAAGGAAATTTAAGAAAGACTTGTGCAAACCAGGGAACAATTATCAGGATAACCAGATGAGCCTGAGAACACCAAGCTTGTGACCCTGGGATGCATTCCAGCCATGGTTTCTGCCCCCTCGGAAACATGGTAGTCCTGAAACACAGCAGCTCACATTCCCAACACTGCGTATTGCCTGACATCTGTTGACTTTCCAGTCTTGGTCCATGTATCAGTTAAAATCCACTATCCTATGATTTCTAATTTAATAACACTCATATTTGCTTCATTAAAGTTTAGCTTATTGAAGACATGTTCGTGTCTATGTGTGCACATTTTAAATAATCTATTCCATTTATGAGACCGGAAGTTGGTTTTTATTTTGGTCTGAGGAGATATAAATATCTTTTTATTTTCAGCTTGAGGAAAACTTTTTTTTATGTTTTTTATATTCAGTGTACAAAATGTTCACAACAAATCATAGTGTTATATAATCTATAGGTAAAGCACTCGTCATTCAGGTCTGTTTTATAATACTTGGTGATAAAACACCCTGACACTTGGTGTGATTTAAAGAAAGATTCCCCTCAAGAAAGCAAGGTTTCCATACAAATTCAATCTTCAACGAGCAACTAGCTCATAAATCATTTAAAAACTATAAGATTGGCATGGTGGCAAATGCCTATAATCACAGTTACTAAAAAGGCTAAGGCAAGAGGATTGCAAGTTCTAGTCCAGCCTAGCCAGTGTAGAGAACTCCTGTGTAAAAAATACTTTTAAAGGGAGTGGGAGTGTTTCTTAGTGGTAAAATGCTTCCTTAGCATGCATCAGACCTTGTTCCATTCTCAGTAATGCAAAAACAAACAAACGAAAATTAATGGCACATACTTCATCGGAAAAAGATACAAATTTTATTTTATAATTACACTAAAATACCACAATTACGTATGCAAAACATAGTAATTACAATTGAGATAATATTTACTACATTTCAGAAAACTTACAAGAGATTTACTCAAATAATTAAGAGCTGTGTATATGTGTGATTGTGATTTGTCTGTGTGCTGTATTTGTGCACAGACAGGGGCTTCTTTGGAAGCGCTTTCTTAATACTCATTTGTATTGTTTGCTGTATAAAATTTCAGAATCCTGAGAGCAAGAGTAGCTGTAGCAAATTGCCTTGTTTACATTGTAGAAGCACACAGGCGCACAGATAAACACGTACGCATAGACGAACAGGTAGACAAGGAGATAGACGATAAATGACGGGTAAGTCAGAACATTTAAATGATGTTTCCTGGCAGCAAAAACAGCTTTCTTCTCCTGAAACATTTTCTTTGCACAGAAATCTGATAGCTCACCCTCAGTTACCTCTGTACCCCTGGACTCACTGAATCTAGAACTTGAATATTCCAATTAAGAGGTACCATCCTTCATCTGACAAAGGATGGGCTGCAGACCAGAGAAATTACGGAAACGTTGCAAAACCTCGATCTTCCCACTGCCTCTTCTTTCCTCCGTCTCCATATTGATTTTGTGCCCTGCAGATTAGTGGCATTTCCTAGAATGTTATGCAAATAAAATCATACAATATGTAGACATTTGTCTGACTTTGTTTACCCTATGTAATATTTTTAGGTTTGTCCTTGTGACTCACCATGTGCTCTAATAATTCCTTCTCTTTTACTGCCCATTGGCATCTCATTGGAAGTGAGATCACTATCCGTGTGTGTCAACAAACCTGTTCACGCATTTCTGTCCTGTTCTGTTTCAGGTACTGTATTACACTAGAGCCATCATAAGTCTTTGTGAACAAGTCTTTGGATGGACACATGCTTTTATTTTTTAGAATGTCTGGATAATTCGAATATGTTAAACATGCTATGAAAATTGAATAACAAGTTTTCCAGAGGCTTTTATGCTTTTATGTCCATACTAAGAGTATAAGGACAACAGTGTGGAGAGGTCAGTCTTTAGAATTTTAGACATTCTATTAGATGACTTGCAAGCTCTCCTTTAAATCTTAATTCACATTTACCAAATGACTAATGGTGTTGAGCATTTTTTACATACTTGTTTGTGATCCATACATCTTCCTTTGGGAAATGCCTGTTCCAAAGTTACTCAAGGGTAAAAACTCTAAATTTGCAGGTGTATTCTTTGTCATCTTTTAACGGATCTTGCTTCTTTGGGCAAGTTAAGAAGACTTTGCCTAACCTAGGGCTGAAAATGTCCATTAAGTTCCCTACACTTCTATAGTGTTTTTATATTTCTTTTATTAAAGTTGTGATCCACTTAAATTAATCATTCGTTTTAAGGAGAACACAACAAAGCATTTTAAAAGGGATACCCAATTGTTCCACAACACATTTTGAAAACATATTCATTGTTCACCAAATTATCATTTTCTTCCAAAAACTAAATGAATCCTATATACACAGACCTGTTTGTGGACTCTCAATCCGGTGCTGTCGGTCTGCTTATCTATCTTGACATGTATACCACGTTGTGTTGAATGCTGCAGATGTACAATGTCACAATATATAAATCTCTTTAGTTTGTAATCCATATTCAAAGGTATTTTGTCTATTCTTTAACTTTGACATTCCTGCAGGTAATCTTTCTATACAGATTCCCAATTTATAGATTTTTCATGGTGTTTATATAAGTGGGAAATGCACTGTGCCTATAACAAAATCTGTGGATGTGGAGATAAAATTATTGAGTCTTGGGATCCAAGAACATGGTTTATCTCTCCAACCTCTTTATGTCTTAATTTCTCTCAGAAATAGTTTTTTTTTTTTTATTTTCATTGCATAGCTATCGGGCATCTTTATCAACTCGTCACCAGGGAGTTTATATTTTTCTGATTGTTGTCATACATGATACTCTTTTTAGTTTAAATTTCTAACCTTTCTAGGACAAGGAAATCATAAATTATTTTTCTATTAATGTGGTGCCACTCATCCTTACCAAAATGCCTTGTAAGTTCTAGAAATTATAAATAGTTTTATTGGTTGTAGGGAAAGTCATTTTAATTCTTGTTTTCCGTTATGGAAAACAAGTATCATTTGTTGGCATAGTGAGAGCCTTATTTCAGCATATATTTGGTAGAAGTGTACATTCGTACTTTGTGTCAGATCTTTGTGCAAGAAAAGTAGCTCGAAATGTTTCCTGGTTGCCCTTTATCATGTTGAACTCTTTCTCTATCACTAGGTGTTGTGAAGAGTTTTATCTGAGTGAACATTAGACGTTGTTAAAAGTCTTTTCTATGGATTAGTATAGTTTGCCTTCTGCTACTTATTTTACTAGTAGAGTGCATTTATATTTTTTCCAAATGTTAAACCAATTTTTACACTGACCCACTGGGAACCTTTGTTTATTGGTCGATTCAATACTCTAACACATTTTATAATTTTTTTCATCTGTGTATCTGTGAGACCTTGGCATGTAGTTTTTACTTAAGTCTTTGTATTAAGTTAAACTGGGCACATTGCGTTTTCATCACCATTTCCTTCAAGATAAAGTAAATTCTATTCTCTTTGTGATTTATAAAATTGGGGCATTTGCAAGAGCTATGTAGTTTCCAAATAATTTGAAGATTTATGTGGTCTCATATGAGAGTAATGGTGGCTTTAGAGATGGAGCGTTACTTTCTAAATTCCCTGGAACAATTTGTGTAACAGTATCAGTAAGCATTTTGTAAATGTCTTCCAATAAAGCTGTTTAGACTTGGGATTTCCTCATGAAAGATTTTCAACTAGCTTTTATATTATTTTAAAAGCCTAGTACTAGTCAGGTTATTTATTTCTTTGTAAATAAATATTGATAATATTTTCTTTTTAGGAATTTATGCATTTAATTCTCTAATTTGTTGCAATAAACTGGCTAAGAATATTTTCTCATATCACTGTCATACACACTCTTGCCTTCCTGAATATAATAATCTGGGTCTTTTCTCCATTTTATCCATCCTAGGTTAAAGTTTATCCACTTCTATTCTTCTGAAGAATCGCTTTTATTTCTTTCAGTTCTCTCTGACCCCTACTGTTTCCACTCTGACATTTACTGCTTTTCCCTTCTATTAGTTTTAATTTCTTCTTCTCCTGCCTCATGAGAGTTGATGTATATTTTAGATTTTCCTCTGTCATATTAAAGCTATGTTTTTTTGCAGACACTACTTAATGGTATCTCATTAGATTTTATACAGTGTTTCTGCTTTATAATTCATTCATGGTACAAAGACATTACCTGTGGATTCAAATCCACACGGATGAAGGAATTATTTTCACTGACAGCTGAGTGAGGAGCTGGAGGCTGGGAGGAACTTTAGATTTCTAATGTCTTTCCACAAGTTTCTGGAGGTTTGTCAAGGTAAATTTCTTGGTTTATAGTCTGCTTGAGTTCATCTTCTGAGCCCTCACAGTGACTGTTGTTGGCAATTTACTTTTCTCTTCTAAAGTTATCTGACGTGGCTACTATTTGATCTGATACCATGTAGGGTCTTGATAGGTGGAAAATAGCTAAAACATCAAACAGGTGATTGGAAATTATTAAGATTAGGAATTATTTTAAAATCCACAGGCATGTTTTTGTGGTACTAAAAGCATCATAGGAAATTTCTGGAAAGGCTGTATATAGACCCAAAGAAACAAGAAGACAGTTGTTAAAAAATAAATTCAAAGTAGCGTGGTGAACAGAATCCTGACAGAAGCTGTGTTCTTTCGTGGCACTCTCACTCAACATTTATCTACCTCCACAGAGACAGAGTGAGGAAGCACACACCCTGTCACCCTTTTCCTGACCCCTCCCCGGTTCGTCTCAGAATGACTCCACCAGGAACCAGGGGGTGTGGGCAAGAGAATTTGTTCATACAGTGTGCAGAAGCTGGCTCTCCAGATATACAACAGAGTGAAAGGATGAAAACTGTACTGGGGGGGAGTTTGTAGAAATATGGCCTACTTTGTAAACTATATAATTTTCTTTTATTTTAAAGAGATAAAAAAGATACCAGGTTTCCAAACAAGAGGATAGGAAATTAACAATGGTTAGTATATTGCCTATTAGTATCTTCAAAGTAGCTGCTGAGATTACCAGGTAGGGGCATACAAAATTCATCAGACAGTGTAAGCACTGATGGCTCCTTTCAATGGACTAATAGAAATCAGTAGTACAACTATCTTAGCTCTCTTGTGTATACACATATCTTTTTCCCCTTCCTTCTTTGCTCTTTCCCCCATCCCAGTTGTTCCTTCCTTTTGAGCACTTTCCTTCCCTTTCACTGTATCTGTTGTACCTTTTGGATCTTATTTACTTTTTTAGTTTCTTACACTGGGGAAACACTACGATGTTTGTAACACTTAACTAGTTTCACTGTTGGATGTAATATATTTACTGAGATTTTTCTAGGGGAAAGACATGAAAAAAATAATTATTTTATTTATTCTACGTTACAGTATATTAAACATGCCTTGCATTACATCACAGTATAAAACAACATTTTATTTTTACTACCGGATTAAGCTTAAAATTATAAAGCACCAATAAGAATGTAATGCACCTTTTAGTAACTTTTCAGTGGAAATAGATGAATAATATTTTATACCACTATTTTAGTTTATGAGCCTTTTAAGTATTTTTAAGCATATTTATCTTCAAAATAACAGCTTAAATATCTTTTTAGCATAGTGAGCCATACATGATGTGCTGTACATTCTTAACTCACAGAAAAAGCCCTCACATCAGCATGTCTTTAGATTTAGTAAAATATTTGAATACTACAGTAATTCTCACTGATGTATTCTCTTATATTATTAAATATATGAGTGATTAAGACTCTCCAAATTTCTTTATAGAAGGCCTTTAATTTCGGTTAATGAGAGGTGGGACTTACCTATTCTCTTTTGTCATTTTCCTTTAATTCTGTAATGTGTTGTGCTGTACATTAGAAAATAATGATCCATATTCAATTCCGTATATGAAATAAATGAATGAAAGAGATAATTAGTGGTAAACACCAGATTAAAAGCTGGAGAACCCCAAGCGGAGTCAGAGAGGGGTCCCTCCATGTTCTGATGTAGACGCTTCATTACATAATCTCATTTATGCTTCCAACTGAGAGCAAAGCCAATATTTCTAATCTGTCATTAGAAGGAGGTCCAAGTCAGCATGTTTTTGTAACACTGAGGCGTACGGTGCATCTGGCGAGAAGGCGCATGGGGAAATGTGGACAGCTTGGGAAGATGTGGTTCAGAGATGCAAGCAGAAAGTTAAGCTCAGGGTCTGATCCCTGGAGAGACTACAGAACAGGCAACATGATGAAAGGCTAGTAGAGAGGAAGAAAACACTAGGCAAGTTTACTAACGTTAACCAGGCTGTTCCTTGGGCATATAACTCCGGAAGCAGTCCATTTACATTTTAGAAAAAGCATGGAAATGTATTTGTTAAAATCTAACTGCAAGGTGTGAACCCAATGATCAGAAAATTACAGTTCAGGGGCTGAGGATCTAGCTCAAAGGCACAAATATCTGCCCAGCAAGGGCAAGGTCTTGAGTTTGATTCCTGGCACCAAAAAAAAAAAAAAAAAAAAAAAAGCAAAGAAAATTACAGTTCAAGGTACTTCTAACATTTTTCCTGTCGTACTTCCAATCCATGCCTTCTGCATAGGAAGTACATTAGAAAAACATGAGTGAAATGAAGCTTCCCTGGGTGAGATTAGAAATGGAAAGCGTTGCTGCATTACAAGTAGTTGAGTGCAGGATTCCTTTACTTTGAAATACGGAACAAGAACAAGGTGTGTCTTTCGCAACCAAATAAACAATGTCCCCTTTGACCCCCTGGACTTAAGACCAATAATGTACCCTTTTTAACAGACAGTAAGTGTAAATATTTGTAAAACCAAAAGACATAATATGAATTCAGTTATTTATGATTTCAGTGTGATCAAATGAAACAGATATAAAATTCAGGAAGATGCATTTTGCTAGTATTTGCTCAATGAATTGGTCAGTATAGCTATTTGAAAGTATAAAATCATAAATTAGATGTCTGACTGTGTTTTTAAAGCATTATTATTATTAACACATTTGCTCAGATGCATATAAATCTTTATACACACTGAGTGTGAGTGTAAATTATTATACAAATTTGTAGAGCAGTTTTGTGTTAAGTATCAACATTTTAATTGCATATATAGCTTGTTCCAGTGTTACTGCCTTTTAGAAGAATATTTTCAATAAAAATATATGACAGAAAAATAAACACACAAAAATGAAAAATAAACACAACAGAATTTTCCTATTCATAGGTGACTGGTAGATTTGTTATAATAACCCTCATGGACTGTAGTAGCATTCTTAGGTAGGTCTATATGTGCAAAAGTAAAAGTAGTAAGTTAGAACAATTGTAAAGTCCCACAATATTCAATCTATTTGAAGTACTTTATAATGCCTATGTACATAGATTTCTTTTTAGGCTAGGATGATACTGTGAGACGGTTAATGCTGTGTGACCTTGAAGCAAACATTGGGACTTCAGGGAGGATGAGGGCCTAATTTTCATTTTTTTATTTATCTCCTCTTGCATGAGTGACTTATTCTTACTAAACATTTATATAGGTAGTATTTGATATCGAATAATGAAAAGTAAGACAAAAACTCATGTATTGCTTATAATTTATAGAAATAAAACCTGGATAGGATACATGATATTCTGACATAATTTTTAGTTTCAAGTAAGTTTTGAGTAAATTATATCTTTTAAGACATATGAACATATTTCTGAAATATAGAAAAGAAGCTTTTGATACTGAAGCCGATGAATTATTTCTTCATTAGAATGTCTCCTATTCACATAGCAGAAATATCATAGAATTTACAGTTCCACTAAAATCAGAGCTAATTTTCTTGCACCAACTATGGAAATTTTCTTGGATTGTTAATTTTTATTTTATCTCCAAAGATGAAATCTGATATCTGGTGGAAGAATTAATTTGGCAGTCTCAAAGTATATTTTGACAAATTGACATGTAGTAGAATGTCATGATTAACATTTATAGCTATTTTTAACTGTTCAATGAACAATGATTTACATTGGAATTTGCATTTTAATTATAGAATTCTAGCCACTGAGGCATGAGTGAATTTTAATCAGTTTGAACAACAGGCAGCTTTAGAATGACAAAAATGAATTTGCTAGATATCTGCTTGTTTTAATGACTGAAACTATAATTCAAAACATGAAAGTCATTTGGATTTTCAGCACTTCATAAATGCTGTATTTTGTTCCTTGAATAAGCTATGAATGCATTATGCATATAAACTATATTTAAAATTTAGTGCAATTTAGTTATTAGTTAATAAACTCATTTAAAATTTTCTGACCATGTCTTTTAGTTTTTATTTTAACTTTTATTAGTACACATTTGCAAGGAAATATGTTTACATTCACTGTACAGAAATGGTACATACATATAACATGTTTAAGTTTTTTCTTCTATTCCATCTTTAAACTTTCTGATTTCCAGCATCAGCTTCATTTGTCTTATAAAATTGTATACAATTAATTATCATATATACAAATTGAAAACCAGACTAATAGGCCAAAGAGGCTACGAAACATGTAAAATGACTTCCTAAGTCAAAGTGCATATTCAGATACATTGTCAGCGCTAGATTACAGTGTGCTTTTTTCTCTCTCTTTTTTTTAGCCTTTCATCTCTTTTCATCTCTCTTTTATTTCCAGAGAGAGGATCGGGAGAGAGAGAGAGAACGAGAGAGAGAGAGAGAGAGAGAGAGAGAGAGAAACCAAGTAAGAGATACCATAGAAGAGAATATTTAAGCTTGTGTGTCTGAGTTACTTCACTTACCATTATGGTCTCTGGGTACATACATTTTCCTATGACTGAATCAAGTTTCTTCTTCTTCAAGGCAGAGTACTACTCCATTGTATTTAAATACCACAGTTTTCTTTATCCATTTATCTGTTGATGGATATAGAGAATATTCCTAAGATTTAGCTATTATGAATTGTATTGTCACAACCAGTCTTATGCCTACATCGCTGTGGTGTGATGTCTTCAACTCTTTGGAGGGACGCCTAGAAGCTAAATGGCTGGGTTCCATGAAATTTCTATTTTTACCCTGTGTGGAACCTCCATATTGATTTTCATGGTGGCTTTATCAGTTTACAGTGGCAACAACAATGGAAAAGTTTTCCTTTCACTCCACACCCTCTCTCGCACTTGCCATTGGTTGATTTCTTGATGGTAGTCATTCTTTTTGGAATAAGTTGGAATCTTGGTAATCTATCTCAGTGTTGTTTTAATTTGCATTTCTTGAATGGTCAGAGAAATTGGACACTGTTTCATATACTTATTGGCCGAGTGTGTGTGTATGTGTGTGTGTGTCGGTGTTGGTGTGTTGGTGAGATAGAGTCTCAGTGTATAGTTCAGGTTGGGCTTGAACTTACTAATTAGCTAAGGTTGGTCTCGAACCTGCAGCAATCCTCCTGCCTTGTGCTTCCAAAAGCTGAGATTACAGATATGCAGGACCACTTCTGGCCAGTATTTCTTCTTCTAGGAAATGTTTTTCGTGTCTGACACCCATTTTTTAATTGTAACTATGTCTTTTAAGATAATCACAGGTATCCAAGGATACTTTTTCTCTAGGAAAAATGACACAGTATATTTAGAAGTTAACAAATATTAACTAGTCTTTAATAACTTACTAGAAAGAAAGTGTAGCAGCAGAACAGATCTGTAGATAGCAGAAGAAAACTAGAATTCAGTATTAACTATCAATTTATTTTTATATTTAACTCAATTAAAGTGCCTTAGGTGGCCTTCCATACACAGGAAGTTCTTCCGGTAAACATTTTATACAAGCCTGGAGGTAAAAAGACAGAAAAGAAACCTAACTACGGGTACCAACTATAAACAGTTATGTTTTAACTGATTATTATAGATTGTATTTTAGAGACATGCTCATGAGAAATCATCATTTTGCAAAACTTTCCAATAATATTTGATCACTCAAAATCATATCCAAAATCATCACAGGAAAGCATCAGCCAGAGAGCCCCATCAGGAGAGGGAAATCAGTTTTGACAATTAATTAATCTTATTTTTGATTGAAGCATCATATTTGATTCACATACATACTTAATGATGAGGTCATTCTAGCAGATCCATCATCTTATGCTAACCATGTGTTTATGGCAAGTATATTCACAATTAATTATTTTGAAATATGCAAGCGTACTTTTTCTTTTAAAAAATTAATTATATTGGCCCATTTTAGTTACATATAAAGATTACATTGATCATAGGGGATTTGTGCTACTACATGATAACACCTATTCGTTTTTTCCCCTTTCACTCTCCTCCCTTCGACCCCGTTGCCCCTCCTTTTTTACAAAACCTTTCTTTCTATTTTTTCCTTCTCTTCTCCTTTTTCCTTTTCCCTTCCTACCCCTCCCCCCTCCCTGTTCAAATGTTCCCCTTTCCATTTGGAAATTTTCTTCCTATTTCACAATATCTATTATACTTTTTGAGCTTCATTTATACTTTTGGTTTCTCACACCAGAGAAATCATGCGATATTTGAGCGTGTGTTTCTGATTTATTTTATTTGGGAGTAAAATGCCTCCATTTACCCTGAATGTCTCAGGTTTATCCTTCTTTACGAAAGAACAGTGCTCCACATTATGCGTATCTTATTTATCTTTTTACCAGCTGATGGTCATTTGGACTGTTGCCAAGAATTAGCTATTAAACTGTTGCTGTAAATATGGGTGCACAGATATCGCTGTGGCATGGTGCTTTTAATTTTTTAGAGAAGATACCAAGAACAGGAAGAGCTGGGTCAAAAGGAACCTCTAGTTTTAGTGTTTTGAGGAGTCTTCACACTGATTTCCCCAGTGATTACACCAGTCTACGCTCCCACCAACATTTAGGGATTATTATTATTATTTTTTTAACCAGGGATCAAACTCAGGATCTTGCGCTTGTCAGACAAGCACTTACACCACTGAGCTATATCCCCCAGCCACGGTCCCACCAACAGTAAAGGAGGGTTTCTTTTTCCCCCATCCTGTCAAAAATTTGTATTGATTGATTTCCTGATAATAGCCATTCAATCTGAAATGAGATGGAATCTCAGCATTGTTTTAATTTTGCATCTCTCCTATGATCAGTTTGTTCTTGCTGAATTGAGAAGTGTCTATTCATTTCATTTTTGGATTGGGTCTTTAAATTTGGGGTGACTGATTTTTTCAACTTTTTATATATTCTATATATTAGTCTTTTATCTGAGGAAGAGGTGGCAAAGTTTTTTCCCACTATGTGGTTGTATCTTCACTGGTTTGGTAGTTTCTTGCGTTGTGTAAAAGCTTTTTAATATGATGAGATTCAAGATGTTGATTTTTGTGATATTTCCTGTGCAATTAAGGTTTTGTTCATAAAAGTTTTGCCTGCACCTTTGTCTTCAAGAGTTCTCATTATTCTACCTTCCAGCAGATTAAGCATTTTTCTTTTAATATTTAGTTCTTTACTCCATTTTGATTTTAGTTTAGTGAGAGAAGTGGGTTTAGCTCGTTCTTAGTATTTGGCATGTAGGAAGCCAAGTTTTTCCAGCACTATTTATTTAATTGTGACCCATTAATTGTTCAGCCATTGGTTGACACATTGGCGGTTTTACCTAATTTTCATGTGGTCATATTTTGTTGTTCCTTTTGCAGTTGGTTTCCAATTTCACTGCCCCATGATCTGATAATATAGTTTTCCAAAAAGTGCAACCAAGAGTAGATCTGTATGTCTATCTACATCTATCTATCTATCTATCTATCTATCTACTTACGGAAATTTTCAGGAATTGATAAATGTGAGTGGTGACATGGAAAGTCTAAAATCTTTAGCAGAGCCAGCTAGAAGGAACCAGAGGCAGGAATATGTTGGGTATTGAAACAGAATCTTTTCAGAAAGTGTCAAGTTTTTGCTTTTAAAACTTTCATCTACTTTGCAGAGGCTGACCTACATTTTGAAGGACAATTGCTTAACATTAAATTCACTTATTGCAAGTGTTAATCATATCTACAAAGGAACTTTACATCAGCATCTAGATTAGTGTCTGAAGATACAACTGGCACTATAGCCAGCTCTGCTGACACACTGCATGCACCATCATGGGTAGGAATAGCTGAAGCATGAAAATTTAGGTGAGGTGTCTTAAAGAAGTGAGATCTAGACTTCTGAGGAGGAGAAGTCAATCCTGGGTTAATGTTGGTGTCACAAAAGGGACCTTTGGAGATGGAGTTATAAACTACTGACATAAAGCAATTCATTTTTTCATTCACCATTTTTATTTTAAGGAGAACAAAATAATAAAAAATTAGAAATCATACAGAATTTCAAAAATCCTAGATAATAGTATTTTAACAATGCTTGTTATATTGCATATTCTTGTCTTCAAAGTAGTTGTTCAGATTACCAGATATAAGCATGTAAAAACTGGTCAAAAATATCAGGCATTAACTGTTCCTTTCAATAAACCAATAGAAATTAGTAGTACAATTAGCATAGCTACTGTGTGTGTGTGTGTGTGTGTGTGTGTGTTTTCCCTTCCTTCTTCCTTTCTTTTCTCCTTCCTCTCACCCCAGTTGTCTTTTTCCTTTTGAAACAAGTCCTTTTGAGGAAGGTGTGCAATGAGTTACGTTCTGAAAAGTTTGGAAAAATTGAACAGGGCTCAGCGGTTGCTATTGAAAGGCATTGCTTTTGCTACAACGGAGAAGCCTCCCTAAGGTGATGTTCTCAGGAAGCAAAGGGAAATGCATGAGAACAAACAAGAAGAACCTTTTCCTCACCCCTGCAGTGTTCTTCTGAAGATTTCTTCCACTGCCAGAGGCAGACCCAATCAATCAGGTGTCGTCATGCAGTGGACCTGTGATTCACGTGCAGAAAACCAAATGACCATGTCTGTGGACCGTACTGTAAGAAGGAGCAGGACCAACACAAGCCTGGTTTGTGTCAGGATCGTGGTGCATTTGCTCCATAAAGTTGACTGCACCTGTCATTACCCGGCTCCGTAGGAGGTAGCTCTTACTTCCATGTCCTCCCTCCCAGGGCTTAAGGGAATTAATACAGAAGGGTGGAAGTGAAAGGAAGTGCTCATTAATACTTAAATGCTTGTGATGTTTATATAAAACTATGTGATCCTTTTAATGACCCAATACCTGTAACTTAAGGAAGTTTCCTTGGCTTCCGTTTTAGAAATTTTAGTTCTTGCTTTCTTGGCTGGCTGTAGGCAAAATCAGCATGGTGCGAGGGTCTGGTGGAGGGAGGCTGCTTGTCTTGGTGGATAGGAAGCAGAGAATACATGGAGAAGCCCAGAAAGAAGATAAAGCTTTCTAGAGACCTGCCTCTTCCTAGCAGGCCTCCTCTGCAATTTAGTTATACTGCTCACGAACACAAGAGGACTTGGGGGAACAACCAGTTATAAAGCACCAAGTACTGTCCCTGACCCCCGAAAGTCTTATGAATGTCTCTTTATGCAAAAATGCATTTAACCCACTTCTAAGAGTTAATGAGGTCTGAACTCTTCCACCACTGCTGAAAACTCCAAGTCTAAAAATCTCTGAAATGAAAGGCAGACTCTTAGCTAAGATCTATTCAAAAAATCTAATAAACAAATATGTGTTCAACATACAATGCCTCAGGATGAACATTCCCATTTCCAAAAGGAGGAACTGGTGAACAGAAAGGAATGGGACAAAAGCAAGATTGAAACTCAGCAAGGAAAACGTTATATCCTATAGCATGTATCCAGCATCCAGGGCAAGCTGTGACGAGGTGTGAACTCCCAGGCGTGGGAGGCCCTGCCACTGCAGCCCTGCTGGTGCTTTAGTACTTGTGACTTCTTCCTTGCCTGGTTTGTTCACCCCTTGTGCCTCTGCACAGACTTCCTACACTTCTGGCATTCCAAAATAGCAGGGGTTGCTACTGTACTTTTGGCTTCACTCTTACAGTTTTACCCACTGTACTTTTAGGGGCACACTACCAGGCCTTCTGAAATCTGGGTGAAAACTTCCCTGTCCCTACCAGCATCCTGTGGAAGACACCAGTGTCTGCTGCCAGACACAGCAGTAACCAGATCCTTCTGAATCATAGCAGCAGAGACTTCAGAGTGTCTGGAAGGCTGATCACTGTGAAGTGAATTTCAAAGAATGAATTTTTATGCCACCATTCTGCAGCGCAGTGTCCTGGGCTTTTCTCCCAAAGTCTTTAACTTTTGCAATTTTGAGCCTGCAAAGTATAGGGCCTTTGTGGTAGTCCCCATGCTGTCACGGCATCTTTTTTATTTCTCTGTTACAAAGTACTTGACTTTTTTTAATGCTCACATTTGCAGCTACCATGCTCTTTTCTGCTCCAGCTTTATAGGCCCTAACTTTAAGGAAGCATTTTTTCTGGTAAAAGTCAAAACTTTTACACCACTCAGCTTTATGACTTGCTCTTGACACTCCATGTAGAGCTGAATAAAATCCCCTAGAATACTCATAGAACAGCCTGAACATTGGGCAACCTTGAAATTTCCTTTGCCAGATTAATTATTTTTTTTTCAGATTAATTATTCCACTGCCCTTAATCTCAGTTTTCATAACAACTCAGAACATGAGCACAATTTAGATACTATCTACACTAATGTAAAGCATTTGGCCTAAAATCGATCTGGCAAAAGTGTCTGCTCCCAACTAAAACCTGTGGAGCCTGGCCTTTCTTGCCTGCATTTCTATCAACAACCTGCTCTGGTAAACTCCAACTAGAGTCTCCCATTAAGCTTGGTATACAGTCCTCTAGGGATCCTTCCTCACCTGGTATCTTTAGGCATGTACAAATTCCTCCAGCAAGTCCATTCCAAAAACCTCTGAACCACATGACATAGTCCTCGTGAGGCTCCCACAACTGTTTCTAAAGTCTGTCTTAGTCACCCTCTCCACCACTGCCATGTAAGACCTGACACTGCAACTTAAGGGAGAGAGGTTTGTTTGCTTGTTCTTCCATGAATAGGCAGACCCAGGAAGAAGTGTCCTGGGGAAAGCATCTGGCAGACGAATGCTGCTCATGTCTCGGCAGATAGGAAATAGAAAGGGAAGGGAGGAGTGGGGGAGAGACCATCAGTGATACACATCAAACCAGGACCATTTTCTAACCAGTCATCTATACATTCCCCATCCAAGCATCTTCTAAAAGCCCTTCCTTTGAAAGTACGAAGTACAGGGAAACATCAAAACTACCAATGTCACCAATCACTGGGAAATAGTAAGGGAGAGATAAGCACAGTCATCACATCATCAATGACACCAAGACACCAAGAAAAGTCCATGTATATCTCTACCTTGTGCTTCATTCTCTTCTAGTATTTTTTTTGTGGAGCACATTATTTTCTTTCTTTCTTTTTTTTTTTTTTTTTTTGACGGTACTGGGGATCGAACTCAGGACCCTGCACTTGCTAGGCAGGCACTTATTCTACTGAGCTATATCCCCAGCCCCTAAGCACATTATTTTCACCAAACAATTTTACTTCCTGTGCATTCATTTCGTATTGTAAGCACTTTTCACTATTCAGTCCATTGTTATTATTTTAATGTCTTTATGTCTATTAATATAGCTAGAAGCCTATATGTTTACTGTCACTGTTCTAGTACATTACCAAAATAAGTGATTTAAAACAGGATATATTAGCTCCCAGTTCTGTAGGTCAAAATTTATGCATAGCTTAGCTTGCTTTCCACACAGGAAGCAGTGGTGGAGTGTCTCCTTCCCATGATTTAAGTCTCTGTCTTCTTTTGTCGCATATTCCTAATAGACGCCTCTGTTTTCCTCTTTCACTCTTAAAGACTCATGTGATTAGCTCAGTTCTACTGAATAAAAGAGTAGGACCACCACCACAATGTCCTTAATCTTAATTGCATCCAAAGCATCCCTTTCAACATGTAAAAGAACATAAGCACATATTCAGAGAATTAGAGTACTGCAACTTTGGTGATAATGTTCTGCCTGTCATGAAAATGGGTTCAATTTGTCAATACTTTTTCTGAGTCAATTAAAATGAGTATTTATTTCTTATGGTAACTTGACATTCATAGGTTGATATTTGTGTGTTGAACCATCTTTGAATTCGAAGAATAAATATCACTTGCTCACGGTATATACTCTTTTACATTTTGTGTTTAATTGTTAGCTAGTATTTCATTGAAGGTGTTTGAATGTATGTTCATCCATGCTATCTGTCATAGTTATTGGGAATTTGTCTACCTTTGCTATCAGAGTAGTTGTAGTCTCATAGGATCTTTTTGGAAGTTTTCCATTCTCTTTACTTTTTTTGGAAGAATTTCAGTACTAATGATGTTAGTTCTTAAATGTTTCGAAGAACCAATGAAGACATGTGATGCTGGAATTCTTTTCTGTTGGGAGGTTTTAAAATTAAGATCCCCAGTCTAAAGACATAAACTAGCCTAATAAATTAAAGACAAAGATAAAAAATTCAGCCTACTCACTGTCTGTAATTGAGTCATGTTACGTCTAAAAGATCTAAGAACTTCACTTGGGACATGTCAAGTTTTCAGTTTATGGCAGGATAGAGAGAAAGACGAGTGTAAAGCACAAGGATTTTTAGAGTAATGAGACTAGATTGTGTACTCATGTAAAGTTATACATTTCTCCAGCCCCATGAGGTGTATAATAGCCAGAATTAACCCTAAAAGAGACTACAGACTTTCGGTAGTAATCTTGTGTCAGTGTGGGTTCATGAAGTGTAAGGACCGTACCACTCTGATGGGAAATATTGGTAATGGAGGCTTCTATATGTGTGGAAGCAAAATATTTGAGAATAATACACATATTTTCATCAGTTTGCCTGTGAACATGAACTGCTCTGAAAATAAAGCTTTAATAATATTTTTAAAATAGAAAAATCTCCATTCAGAAATCTAATTTCGTGTCTTTAATAAAATAAGCCTAAACCTAGCACAAGGAAAGAAATAAAATTTATAGCAAACTAAAATGTAGACCAGAAAAATAATAAATAAAATCAATACGGTAAGATTTATTTCATTAAAAATATTACTAAAATGTGCAATTTTTATCAAGATTAATTTAAAGGAAGATGAGATCTAAACAACTGCAACCAAAATTTAAAGAACATTAAGTAATGATTATTCACAAACAAAATGGAATATAATAGAAGAATTATGACAAAACACTGCATCACCTAAATGAAATCACCAAGTCCTACATACACGCAAGCTGTCACTACCAGTCATGAAGAAACACAAAATTTGAAATAATAATAACATGACTCTGTAATTAATTACACTTAAATTAATTACCAAGGGAAGAATTACTAAGAGAAAAATTTACTGTTTTCCTTTTGCATTCTGTATGATTGTTCTTGTTCTTTATCTCTTTCCCTTTGTGTTTACTGCTTTCCTCTTGGTTTGGTTGATTTTTTGTACTAACACCTTTTTGTCCCATCTCACCTTATTGACAACAGATATTTTCTTCTAATGAGGATTACATATAATACTATAAAGCTATACTATGCACCTTTTTAGCCCCACATATTTTGTTATTAATGCCACAAAATTGAATTTCATTTTTATTGTTTTGCTTTGTTTTGTTTTTGTCTATGTTGTTATTTTGTTTTGTTTTTGTTCTCTTTAAAATTTTAAAAATTCATATTTTGAATATCTATTAACACAGATTTATGATTACTTTTATATTTTATCTTTTAAAATGTTTTGGAAAAAATATACTCATAATCCAAAATTGTAATAATACTTGATGTCATTTTTTCATTTATTTATATTTTCTGGACAATTTTATGTTTTCATACAGTTTTAGGTTGCAGTTTAGCATGTTTTCATTTTGACTTGGAGAATTACCTTGAAGAGCATATAGAGGGACGGTGTTGTGGGGAGATGATGAGCCTGACTTTTTGTTTACCTTAAGCACTGAAATTTCTTACTTATTCTTAATATTTTTCCCAATATAGAGTTCTTTGTTGAAAGTTTTTTTTTCTTTTCCTTTTAAGGCTTTAAATATACAATAACAACTTGGTTCACAAATACTTCTGTTCAGAAACAATTTGGTTTGCAAAGAAAGCATTCAGCAGAATTTTGCTTCCATGTATGGACGTCTGGTGATGAACAGGGTCATGTCCATCTGCCTCGGCATTATGAACTGAGGTGCCACGGTACCATTTATTGCCTTCTGTAAGATGATTACAAGACTTATGCTATAAACTCTTCTTGACACCTATTACATTTTCCCACAATGCAATGCTTTTATTGTTTTTCTTGATACTTTCAAGATTGTTTTTTAAATGTTAGCTTAGGATAGCTTGATTATAATATGATTCAATGAGGATTTCTATAGGTTTATTCTACTCAGACTTCATTGAACTTACATTTGTATATCGAGGTATTTATTCAAATTTGAGAAAATTTCAACCAATATCTAAGTGAGCTCTCTACCTAATACCTCTCTTCTGTGGCATCCATTAATTTCTATACTGGTCTGACCAATGTTGTCCCATAACCCTCCTAGGGTTGGTTTACTTTTCTTTATTCTTTTACTCTGCCCCTCCTAATTATTTAAACAATTCTTGTTTTGTAATTTCTCTTTATTGCTACTTGCATTTTTGCTTATGTATGGTTTTCCTGAATTTCTTTCATTCTCCATGTTTTCAGGTCTTTCTACATATTTAAGACAGTTATTTAAAAGTTTTGTCTGTTAACTCGGAAGACCTCTGGAGATTATTTTTTCCCTTTAACACACCATGTTTACCTATTTCTTTTATATATTTTGTTAAAATTTGGACGTTAGAAAATATCAACCATCTTTACCAGCCTTTGTGGATTGATTCATTTTGGAAGAAGGCTTTCCCTCATTGTCAGCCTCGCATGAAAGGTTAAAGTTTATTTGTTGTGTTACACGGTGTTGTATTTTGGTTTGGTTTTTTGTTTTGTTTTCAGGTCTTTTAGTAGTGTCTGTCTTTCTTAAGCCTGTGCTTTGTACCTAATACTCTGACACTCATATATCTTTCAAGTGTCTTAATTTCACCAACTCTTACTTCTACTCCCTTCTTTACAAGTATAAGATGCTCTCCTATATTACTCCAGTTGTAATTTCTTATTCTTCAGTGCTGCAATTCTACTGACCTGAAGTTTTCACACACTGTGGCATCTGCCAAGGCCTCCCGCAGCCTTGTACCAAAGATCCAAGCTATGTCACATTTCCATAAAAACTCCAAGTCAGGCCCACAGAAACCAGTTCTAGGGGAAGTCCACAGTCAGCCCAAAAAGTGACAATACAAGTTCTATGTGTGTTTTTTCCAACTCAAGGAAGGCACTAAAATGTGGTAGACTGTTTCTTGCAGAGGCACGCTGGACTGGGGAATGGAGCACGGCAAATATACCACAAAATTGTTTCCTGTTTTAAGCGCAGCTATGCCTTTTACTTCACTTGGCATTTGCTTGTTTGGTGCACATCTTGGGCTTGTTATTATGACTCTCACTAAGCTACTTCAGTCAGTATGTTGTTGTTCACATAATGCTTTCATAAGGGAAGAAGAGCCTGGAGCTTCCTAGTCAGCTGGCTCGCTGAACTTGCCTCCTCCCTTTCCTGATGTTAAAGGTGGTGAACGTTCAGTTAAAATTGAAATTGGGAACTGAGACATATACACAAGTATACACTTTAATGTTTACAATAAAATGTAGTTTCATCTGATGTTATTCCTTTATGCTCAAAATTTTAAGAACAATATTAGTGCCCTATGTATCTCTTAAAACCTGTAACATAAGACACGAGTTTGCAGGTAGTAAGTTAGCTATACAAGGCACTTAATAAATTGGAGGTATCACATTTAGCTGTAAGACATAATTTTCTAAGACATTCTTATGAATTTTTATATCATATTTTCTTATAACATTTAAAGTTTTATATTTCAAAAATCTTTGGAATTAAACTTCAAATCCTTGGAATTAAGCTTCTTGTTGCTTTGGTAACATACAGAGAATAAAACAACTAAAATTTACATTAAATGTTATTGTACATAAATGTCAGCTAACTTCCCTCTCACCCACTTAAGTGAGATAATTTGTTCTTCCACTATTTGTGTAGACAGAGCACTATCTTTATTCATCACTGTGTGGCATATGGTCTTATTGTAACTTAAAAGTTGAATTACAGGTATTTTAGGTTTAAAATAATCTATTCACCTGTTGAATATAATTGAATTATATATAATATTGAGAGTATCTTATAGGTCTGCAATTATAGAATAGGAAGAAAAAATTCACTTCAATGATCGAAAAATATGACATTCAAATTACTCATCCGTATTTATGCCTCTTCTATTACACATGAAAATTTTCAGAATTTTCACAAACTGTCATTCTTTATACCATATTTAAGATAAAGGTACAGCCTGACTTTTCAAAAGCTTCCTTTCCCTATAAAATGAACTACTATAAATGATTTTGGTTTTATATACTGATTTTTTTAGAAAAAATTCATTGTGTTGATTCCTATCATTTTGTTCTAAAACCTGCACCACTTTTACTGCTTTTGTGTTGTTTTGTTTTTGTGTATGTTGTGGTTATTTTGTTTGTCATTCTTGTTTTTAAAGTTAGGATATATGTCCGAAGAGAAAGAAGCATGGTGCTCAAGTCATGGTGCAGAGCTAATTATGTTTTAAAACTCACCAGTGTGCGCTCTTTGGGTGTTTATTGCTATGTGATTTTTACTTGAGATCACGCTGTTCTCGCTATAACTTTAAAATTACACTCATTTATTTTATCATGAGTTTTTTCCTTTATTTTTTTGAAATCTGATTTGAAAAGATTGCGGCAACTTGTATAGAAACAATCATTTAGTATAAATTTTTTGTATTCTTATCCCTCACAAAAATGAAGACAATGGAATATATGACAATTTTTCTAGGACTATTTCTAAGAAGTATTGTCCCACAGATGATTTTCATGGTTACTGTAATATGCAGTCCCATGTTTCACCAGACTACCCTACGCAAATGCTTTGAAAATACCTCTACACAGCCATTAGAGTAGCCAGTAAAGCAATTTTAATCCCAATACCTCACACCAGAATTCAAGTATTTATTCTCCTTTTGTGAGACAATTTAGTTCTTGACTGCTGGCAGAAAACAGAAGCACTTTTGCTGACCAATAATAGGAGATATGTTTTATAACTTTATCTGGCATCTGTAAAGGAGTGTTTTATCTTCCTCTATACCAAGAACTTCTGGTCATTTTCTGAGCCTCTCTGGACATACATCAACTGTGTTCAACTTTGCTAGGATGAACCACATAGCCCCAGAGGTCATTTTAACTCAGAGGAAGCAGAGATGAAATGTGATATTTGAAATCTTCAGAGAGAATAAAGTCAAGACCAGTTTAGAGAGTTCTCACAGCATGTGTTGCTGCTCTTAGAAAACTTGCTGGATTTCTGATCTGGTCATCCATGCTGGTACTGATACCCCTTTTGCTTTATAGGATTCAGGTCTGGAGAAAAACTGTATCGTAACCTCTCTTCCCTAATGTCCCTCTCATTTTAGCTGACAGTAGCTATTATGCATTACACTTTTCCACAACTGGCTTGTTTACTTGTAATTTAGTTATTTCTATTCATAAAGTGTTATTGTTTAAAGGCTCCTTTAAAATGACAGCAATTCCTATTCCTTGAAATACACCCCCAGTGGAATTATGGTGTCTCCTGGAGGATTAAAGGTTACTGTCTTTCACATGGACAGTTTCACGGAATCAAGGAAATGTTTCAACGTGTACATATTCTCTCCTGGTACTGGGGATATAGCTCAGCATCACAAGCGCTTGCCTGGCAAGTGCAAGAACCTGAGTTCAATTCCCGGCACACACACACACACACACACACACACACACACACACAAGATATTCTTTTCTGTGACCTAATAGATGCAATTTCTATGTTATTCACTTTCTGAAATCTTCAACCTTCCTAATGCTTTTCACTGAACATAAATGAATCAGTTTCCCTTCCAAAGTGTTGTCCTAGAGCACAGATAACCATGGGCATTCGCTAAGCTCATTCCATGCATTGGTTCATTTAGTTCCACATCACATTTAAATGCTAAATTCTGTGACCCCTGCATTGTAGATGGAGATGTTCTAAGAAAAGGGGGTGAAGAGACTGAGCAGAAATCCATATGTAGCTCTTGACAGGATTAGAGGTTGAACCCGCCAATGTGATGCCAGGCAAGTTACACTGCATTCGTAACTACAGATGGCTTACAACGGTAAATCTCAAAGGAGGTATTATCTACTCTTTCTGTAAGTATCATATCTAATATATAAAGTCAAAGACACCATTAAAATTTGTTACAGCCATATGAACATGATATTAATTGACTTGATTTATTCATCCTATCTATCTATATTAAATTGGAGTCAACCCTCTCAAACTCTGCTGCTGCTTTAGCAACTAAGTTTACCTAATATTCTAAGTCCATTGCTGTCATTTCAACAATATCCACAGGATCCTCAGGAGGAGATTTCATGTCGAAGAGCCGCTTCCTGTGCTCAGCCCTAAGAAGTAACTACGCATCTATTAAAGCTTTATCTACAGCAATTGTTACAGCTGCACCCTCCACTTCTACTCAGAGTTTCTTCTTCCAAATTGCCTTTAATGTTGCTATTTTGACTCCCCCTTATGAATAATGACATGAGGATGGTGAATCCTTGCCAGGAAGTTTTCTTTCTTGCTTCCAGTTTTTATTTTTTATGAGTACATGTTTATAGACATCCTGATGACATTCCTTGTGAGGAGTTGGTACATAAATAACACAACTTAATTCATTTTTCATCTTCTTTCCCTCCCCTCCACTCACCCTGCCTCCAACCAAAGTACCAATGGCATTCTTCATAGAAGTAGGGAAAGCAATATTAAAATTCATGTGGAACCAGAAGAGACCCAGAGTAACAAAAACAGTCCTGAGTAACAAGAGCAAAGAAGGAGGTTTTCAGACTGTGTCACAAAACTACATGACAAAATCCAAAAAGTTTTCAATTGATTTTCTTACCCCTTCAGAGGTGTTACTATCTATGAGAGCTACAGTTTTAAGAACTTTAAGAATTTTAAGAACTTTAGGTTTCACATAATAAGACTTGAAAGCCAAAATTACTTTATTGATAGGCTGAAGAATGAATGTGTGTCAGCAGGCAAAAAAAAAAAAAACACATTAATCTTGCTAATAGTGAATCTTCATCAGAACTTTTAGTCGATCAGCCCTATTGTCACTGAACAGTAATATTGTCAATGGAATGTTGTATTCTTGGCACTATGCCTCGATAGTGGATTTAGAATATTCAATATGTTTCACATAGATGGGCTGGCACTGCATTCCTGTGATCCCAGAGAGGCGGAGACATGAGGATCATAAGTTCAGAGCTATCCCAGGTGACAAAATGAGTTTTAAACCAACTTGGATCACATAGTGAGACCTTGTCTTCAAAGGGGCGGGGGGACAAAGCATTAAAGAAAGAAAAAACAGTTATAATCAGATATAGAGTAATTCAGGTTTTATTGCCCAGTTAGAACAAGCAAGCATAGATTTAATATAACTCTCAAGAGGAAGATTTTTGGATAAGAAATGAGCATTGGCTTTAATGAAGTCACGAGCTTCACTAGCTTCTAACAAGGAAGTTAGCCTATACTTGAGTATTGAAACCAGAAATTGACTTCTTCTAGCTATGAAAGTATTAGATGGCATTTTCTTCCAGTAAAAGGCATTGAAAATCTGTCATTTAATGTAGCCACTTCATCAGTGATATTAGCTAGGTAGGGTCCTACATTTTTGGATTATAAGATGTATCACTTACTGTATGGCATTTTTGAAAACGGAGAACACTAAGAGTGATATGGTACATGCGAACTGTAGAATGACAGAACCAACATGGCTCTAAAGTTGCTAAAATTAAATTCTCTGTATAAATCTTGTAGAAATGTAAGCAACAGTGCTCGCTAAACAGACTCCACATACAAGGATTTGATTATTCCCATAGTTTCTGAGAATGTTCAGTGTCACTAAGGATATGTTTAAAAAACTTTCAGCTGATATCCACTAAGGCCTGGGCACATTTGGACATAAACTCCTTAAATAACAAAGAGCTTGAATTTTGCATAGGTGGATGGATAGATAGATACATAATTGATAGGTAGGTTGATAGATGAGAGATTGATTGATAGATACCAGACACATGTACGATAGTTGATAGATGATTGATACACTGATAGATGATAGACAGACAGATGGTAGATAGATATATGATTGACAGGTAGCTAAATCTTTGATTCATAGATTGATAAATGATAGACTGGCTGATAGGTGATAGATACATGATAGTTGATAGATAGTACGTAGATGATTGATCAGTTGATACTCGGATAGCAGATAGATATACATAGATAGGTGATAGGCAGAAACCTGAGAGCCTGAGAGCCTCATCCTGGGACGAAACCTCTTCCCTGACACATCAGATCTACAGCCCAAGTAACATCAGCTTCAGCCATTCGATTCCTATCTAGACTTTGAGTTTTATTCTCCCTTCACAAAAGACAGGAGGGAGAACAGTGGATTTGTTTCTCTTATGCACAGGTGAAAGACAACTGCCCTACTACCTTCCCGAAAAGAGAGGTAGACAAATCACTCTTTGGATTCAGTGTAAAAGGATCCTGGCTCTTTCCCTAACTTTTATTGATAGATTTGTTTTTTGTGGGTGGGGGGCTGCGCATTGAACCTAGACTCTTGCCCTTCCTTGCAAGCACTCCACATTTTTATTTCATTTTGAGGGAGGAACATGTTAAGCTACCCAGGCTGACCAGGAAGAAGTTGGAATGCCCCTGCCTCTGTCTCTGATCACCTGGTCAGGCATATGTCATTATGCCCAGCCTAAACATTTTATTACCTCTTTCCAAGGGCTTGATAAACTTCTGGAGTCCCTGGGTTTTGTGACCTAGAGTTTTCTCCAAGCTCTGGACTTTCTTTTTGAAAGAAAGAGTGAGTGTGCAAAGACAGTGGCTCAGTTTTCCAGCCACCTTTGTGGCTGAGCCTGGTGACCTAGTGTAGGCTGTAACTATTTGGGCCAGCAAAGTAGGGGAGATTTTATCACTGTTTCTGTTTCACTTAGAGTTAGAAGCTATCGCCCCAGGTATACTTCTCCTGGGGCAGTAGTAGAAGCAAGTTAAGAGTTCTTGTCTTCTGCCTGTAGGTCCAGTTTCATCAGGGAGGGTGGCCTTTGCATGTGAGCACTCAGAAATCCGGAGACACTTTTCTTGTTCACAGTGCGGGAAACAGAAACTTGACTTCTAGACACAACATTTTTTGAAATTTCTTTCCCTGCAAACCAGTTGTGATCCTGATGATCTTGCCCGGCAGGAATGAGGATCCAGCTGAAGCAGAACTCCCTGTGCTCCCCAGGCCACATTATTTCCATGCATTGGGACTGTTTGTAACATTTCAGCAACCTCATCCAATTAACAGTCAGTGACTATGAATCCCATAACCCAAAAGTTTATTATCAAGGGGATAATTACATTTATACAGGCAAATTAGGGAAGACGAAGACAAGCCCCACAGGTGGAAATGGTTATGTTTTTAAATAACGTGTAGATAAGACACTGCTACATTTCGTTTCCTTTACTGCTTCTTCAAGTGTGATTTAATTAGCCAAACTGTGTACTCCATCCCCCTGACACAGAAGGGGAAGCAGAAGTGATTAATACCAGAGAAAAACGTAGTGAGGGTGCTTGGCTTCAGAGGCCCCTTCATCCCATTTGGGATTCAGTGGACCGAGGACACGCTCCTTACTGCCCGCCCTGTGGGGACTGGCTTCAGAGCCCAATTCCCTGCCTCCCAGTTTGGGATGGTGCAGGCGCAAGACCAATTCCGCATCTTCTATATTTTGCTTCATCTTAGTCAACAGCCTGAGCAGCAGTACTATCTACATTTTACTAGTCCAAGTTTTTAGTGTTATTAAAGCACTAAAGTATAACTCAGACTGTGTGTCTTAATATGTGAATAGTAATTAAGAATTATGTTAAAATTAAAAATCACTTGAAGCCAAAACATTGTGCTGCCTTTTGAAAGTGGTTCATTCTCACCAGCATAGGCTAAGCTAAAACTGGAGCTCAAAACGGGTCAGAACGGACAACAAGGGTCTATTACATTTGTATTGTTAATTATTAATTTCACTATAGCTATTTTATTTACAGTTATACTAGAACAGTAAAAGGAAAGTACAGGGCTAGGGCACTGGAGGACTCAATGGTAAAAGAACTTTCACACAAAATGCTTTTCTTTTATTGTTTTTTATTTCTTTAAGAAAATGTGTTTTTGTGAGCTGTCTCTATAATGAAAGATAAGTGAGAGTACTAAATAATATGTGGTTGTGAGTTAAATATTATGAAACAAGTAAAACCCAAGCAGACTTAAAAATGGGGATCTGAAGAAGACAGTCATGTTTTTTAAAAAGTGCAGTCCAGGTGATGATATGACAAAGGAATTTGGAGGCCTGCAGATACTGTAGAAGACCCAGAATGCAGTTCGTGACTGCTGTGATACTGAGCAGGGTTCTGAGGGGAGGCTCTGAGACTATTTGGAATATGAGAACTAAGGAAGAGAGAAATTATCAGTGAGTACAGTGCTGGGAAATAAACCCAAAGGGTGAAGTAAGTGCTTGTAAATTCAGTATGAGCAGATCTATGACCCAGTCACCACATACACAGTCTTCTGAAATGCCCCCCTTTGCCTGCAGCTGTTAAACACATTCAGGCAGACTATCTGACTTAACAGGTTCACGTTGGGGGCAGGTCAGCTTACATGTAGTCTCCAGTGTAGCGGCATTGAAGAGGTGAGGGGACCTTTGGGAAATGTCTGTTGCAGGTGATCCACCTTATGAAGGTGTCCATCATAGACAGCGGGAGTGAGTTTTGCTCTCACTGGAAATGGATGAGCTACCATGGCAGTGAGTTATTGCAAAGCCAGGCTGGCCTTTGTGTTTTGCCTCTCTGTGTCTTTGTGTTCTGCCCGCAGTAGAAGCCTTGTGACGCCCTTGCCAGAAGAAGCACAGAGGCCAGGGTCATGAGCTTGGATTTTCCTGCCTCTAGATGAGCCATAATATACATCTGGTATTTTGTTTTTGTTTTTGTTTTTTAGAAACTACCTAGAATTTCTATGAATGCAACAGAAAACAGACTAAGATAAGCTACAAGGTCTTAGTGCGGTTAATCAGGTCAGATAGTAAGAAAGAAGACACGTATTAGGCCAGGATGTCTGTGGTCTGTGGCATTACTGTTTCACATCCGTATAAGTCAAGAGAAGTTGGCTACTGAGGTAACCAGAGCTGTGCATGGCTGGTTAAATCCATATGGAAATGAAATACTTTATTCTAATGGCGTTAAGAAAAACTTGATTTTCAAAAGAAAATTAATAGATGTGATAGGAATTGACAGGACTAAAGACAACTGAGGGAAATGCAGGTTCAAAATAAAGGTTACAGCTTAGTTTACACTTTTCTCTGAAACATCACAGAACTAGATCTTCCAGGACCCAGATGAGTGGAGAAAAGGGAAACGTATCATCAGAAAGCTGCCCAAGTGCTGGCACTATTTTCCTGCCAGCCTTTTGTATTTCTGTTATTATTTGTCAGTAGAAACACTTCACTCCAGAATTCAAGAATATTTACACAGTAAATAGCATGGGAAGCTACAGTGTTTGACTTTAGGGCAAAAGGAAAGCCTGTGTATCATCTTGGAAGACAGACAGTTTCTGACATGAGAGCGAAGGGAAGATGTGCTTACACCCCGTTGTGAAAGTTTCCGGTTCCCTCAGTTCAGTGACACGCTCCTGCAATACAGCTCGCTAAGTGGGCAGGAATATCAGATATGATATGATGACACTCAAGATGCTCCTTATGCTGTGATTAGTAAAGTGCTTTGTTTCTGAGAAGAGACTGTTTTGTCCTTGCCAGTTAATCAAAGACCTGTGATAGGGTAATTTATTCACTTGTACAATATGGATCTTTGTGGCCTATAACATTTTGGTAGTGACACTGAGATGTTCACAGAGACCTGACCTTTGAAGAGAAGAATGAAATTCTTTTGAATGACTAATCTAAGTGGAGAGAAGTCCGAGGACTTCAGTAGCAAACATAATTATCTTCTTGTTTGATCAGCCAGACCATGAGTCTCCTCCGTGCTACTGCCTGTTAATGAGGAGGAACATGAGAAAAAGTTGCAGCTAAAAGACTAGAAATCGAGGCTCCAAAACAGCCTCCCAAAGGCTGCCTGGGGTATTGCGTATTGTTCCTCAGGGGGACTGTGAACCAGGCCAGCAGACCAACAACCTGAAATAGCTAGATTTATCCCAGTGTGGCAGAAAATTCTGAGTCTTTTCAAAGCAGAGTTGCAAATATGCACCCTTACTGAGTATTAGAGAAGGGAAACTCCTAGCCACTAGGAATAGAAACCATGGAAATACAGAGAACTGCCCCTGGTTTACTCCACCGCAGCTTCTTCGTGGAGAAATATGATTAAGGCACAGTTCTAAGGTCTCTTCTTTCCCACAGGAGCTAGTGCACAGCCCTCCAGATGTTCTGTGGATCTTTGCAAAGGGGAAGGACTGAGAACGGTATTGTTCTCTGCACCACAATTAGGAACTCTACCTTATCTGTTCCACAAGAGGCAGCTACAGGCAACAAATGCCGTTTAGGAAGCTGTCACAGAACACACCCTTTACATCAGCTGAAAGTATTTCCGTTGTCACTATCTCTGTATATGTAGTAGGAACTGGTGCGTTGTACTCTTGCACCCATCTCATAGGTGTCAGAGGTGACGCTCTCAATTGAGAAGAGCCACACGTAGAGAAGAACTCGTTCCTTTGTAGTTCCTCAACCTACATGTCCCCTTTGAGCTGTGGTCACTGTGACAGATGATTGTGCTGATTGGAATTTGACAAAGAGAAGCTGCCTCTACCCAGAGGCATTCTTTGAGGTTTTAGACTCATTGCCTACCTGACCCGACCACCAGGTACACACCCCTTTTAAAAACCAGCCCTTTGTCTGCTGCGCTGGAAGACCTAATGACTCTCTGACTTGACAGTTGCATTTTGGAGTTGGACAGCCCAGACTCCACACTAACAGTGTGGGAAGGATCCAGCAGGCTGCACCGGTCAGAGAGAACTGGATGTTAGAGAGCACACTGAGCTGGCGCAGCGGTGTCTCACCTTTGTGTGAAAGAGTAACAGCTTCCGTTTTCAGAGAAACGTAATACCTCATTCTGCCACCTGACTGACCTCAGCATTGAAGTGGACTCCTCCATCCACAAGTTCCCTTGAATATACAGGAGTGGATCACAGCTGGATCAGACTAATGGTGCCCACTGATGACGCACCTTTCAGTCCCGGCAGCTGCTCTGCAGAGCCAACATGAACATGGCCAGTCCCTCGGTGGAGAAACTCAAGGTCACTTTCCTAGCGCTTTCAAGTGCTCCGCTTGATAAACTGCACTGTGTTGTTTTGCCACTTAGTATTTTATCTGTAGCTCAGCTGTTTCATCGGCCACTTAGAACACCCAAACTGGCAGATCAAAGACCCCTTTTACAAAGGCCATGGACTGTGGAACAAATCACTGCTACTAATCACACAGTCTGGGCCGCTCATTTGGTGATTCGCTGCAGTAAAGACCAGTCCTCTGCTCAAACCTGACTTGCATCTTGTGCAGTTAGAGCTTTGAGCTCATCTTCCAGCTTTGCTAGCAGGTTTTTCATTCAGATTACTTTGCCTTGCTCAGCAAGTTTTTAACTGAAATTTTTACTGATATAAGCACTGATTCACATAACATTTAAGAAGTAATAATATAGTACGATAATGTGAGCCGTCTATCTAGTTTCCCTCAATAGCATCAATTTTGGGGAAATTATAATATTATATCACAAATAAGATATTGAAATGCACTCAATGCACCCATATTGTTTAGATTCTTGCATTTTACATATTCCTTGAGCACATTTGTGGAGTGTGCCTGTGTGTGTTCACATGTGCAATTAGCTCCATGCAATTTTAGAATGTGTGCAAGCACCAGTGAAGACACAGAGGGATTCATCCTCACCAGGATCCCTTCCATGGTTACCCCCATGCCCATCCCCCTACTCTATCAAAACCCCTGAAAACTAAATGTTTTCCATGTCTAAAATTAAATCATCTTTAAAAATTATAGAACTACAGTGATATACTGGGTGAACTTTGGGTTTGACAGACACTGTCTTACCATATTCAGTTCTCTGGTCCCCAGTGTCATATTCTTCCCACGTGTGAAATTTATGCACCCTTTTTAAAGCTTTTCCAAGTATCTCAGTGCATTGTAGTACATATTATATAATCCAAGGTATCACTGTGCAAATCACATAAAGCATGTGCAGATGAGATGTAGCTACATAGTTCTCTAACCTTAGCCTCCACGGTTCAATCCTTGTTTATCTATGGAAACCAAAGCGGCAACTGTTCTCCATGCAACACTACAAAACACAGTGGTGGGAAACATTGCCTGTGATGTAAGCTGAAAAGCTGTCCCTGGTCCATAGTAGTTCTGAAATCCAGCAAGCACAGGATTAAGATTTGGTCTCATGACTCTTAGTTTTATTCTACCATGTAGTGTCTTAATTCTACCCACTGAGCCTCTTTCTTCATTACAACTGTAGCACATATTTAAAGTTACATAGTTTTTTTCGATGATTTCCTGTCCATGGACTTTGGGATTAGCTTCTTTGAATTTGGTATCCTTCGTGTCGTTCTTGTATTTTAATGTGACATCATTTCTGCTGAAAAAGTTTACTTCATTTATTAGGTGTTCTCGTATATTGCAGGAGTATTTAGATACAAACCCTTTTATGGGAATGTTTGGTTTTACCTTCTCTGGTATCTTAGTCTACTGCTCTTACGTCTCAGGGATTATATGTTTAAGGTTCCTATATACTTTCCTGTTTGCATGAAAGGAACTCTGACATATCTTCAGACTCTCAAAAAGATCTTAAATATGAACATTTCATCTTTCTGGAATTTTAGCAAAATATTTTATAATCCCACAACAAGCCTTTTTTTCTATGCCCATGTTTCAGAAGGTGCCACTTTTCTGGCAGGCTGCCTTCCATTTCCTAAGCCGGCCTTTGATAAAACGTGACAGTCTGCTTCTTCCCAGACCCTAGGCGTGTTTCTCTGCTGTTTCCAATCACCTTTCAGGGGCTTACATGCCTAAGCTTCTCCAGGATAGTTTTCCCTTTGGTTTAATTAAAATGAACCGTGTAAGGGCTGTAGCTGAAGCTTCAGTCTGTTCATCTTTGCCATGTAAACTTAAACAGTGAAGTGACATCTACCACATTCTTGGTTTATATCCTTATAGTGAGAGGATTATGCAAGACCATGGGCCACTGGACATCATGTTTGAACTGAGTCTTGGTTCCTTTCGATTGCTATATCAGTACATGAAACACAATGCTTACAAACAATAGAAGTTTATTTCTTACAGTTCTGGAGGTCAGGAGGTCCAAGGTGAAGGTACACACCATTCAGGGTCTAGTGAAGGGCTACTTCTTGATTCAGAGTTGGTCGTCTTCATGTTTTAATAATTTTGGAAGTCGGGGAGCTCTCTGGAGTCTGCTGGAAAGGGCTCAGCCCTCTCATGAGGGATCTACCCTTGTTCTCGCCCAGCTCCCTGAGGCCATCCCTGAGAACACTCTTACACTGAGCAATAAGACTTAACACATGGCTTGGAGGAGAACATAAGCACTGTGTGTCCCAGTTACCCTGAATAGTGAACTGTGGTAACATGAGCCTCAGTGAGTGCTCACTGCTTAAACTAATTGCTTATTTCCCAAATATCGCACAGTTCTCAGCAAATTTAAGCAGCTAGCATTGAATGGAGTAGTACAAAAATGGTGGATTAATATATATTTCTTATTGATTACAAAAGTAAGATATTAAGCTTTAAAAGGACATTATATCTTATTTTCCAAGATAGACTGGTGTGCAGTTACATCATATAATAATTCATCTGAGGAAAAAATAAGTTCATCGTAACAAAAGTAATTTCTATGATCATTGTATTAATTAGCATGGAAAAACACAAAAAGTAAATTTATAAGTGCTCAATGCCTCAAATATTTTATAAGTGCATTTCTTCTCATCTGATAACCCCAGAGAGGTGTTTCTGATTGGTAGGCAACTTCTCTCCCCATTATAGTTCAGCATGTCCAAGCAGATTAGTATCCAAATGCATCCAATTAGAAGAATAAGATTTGAAAATCCTACCCTGAAAATGCACAGATAAATTAAGGTTACATCTCACTGGTAAGATCTTATAGCCAAATGTTGACACTTTTTCTGCAAATAGGGTGGGACAAACAGTCCTTCTGTGTATCTAATTGTATCTGTCACCTTCATTTATTAAAATTATAATTCTATCTTTGTTGGCCTGGAGCTTAGATGTCTCATGATTATTAATATTTCTTATCAAACAATTTTGTTCATTAAAGTTACAAGCTTAAAACCATTGTTAACTTGGGGAATCATTGAGTTTACTTTTGTCACTTATGGAGAGAAACATCAAAAAGTTTAATTAATTTGATCAATTTCCTTTCTGTTATCTCCATAAGGTGGCTTTCTGCGGTTCTAATTAACCCACTCTGAATAAATGGTGCTTACTCTCAAGGAGCTTAAAATAGCATTGATTGAATGTCTTACCCTAACTCACAAAGCCAAAAAAGTCTAGAAATAAGCTGAGAATCCTCATGTCTTAAATCTTATTTATTTCACTCCATTTTTTCCAGTGTATTGTTCAGCAAATGACTGCCCCTCTTTCATCTTTAATCCAAGCAAGGTACATATTTAGTTGCCTTATGAGAACGATGAAGGGAGACTAGGTAATGAAAGATTCTATAGTTCATTTATCCAATTTACTAGTATATTTAATTATATATATCAATATTGAGTTCACATCTTTAATGAATTTATTCAAACCCAATTTGTTGTCAAAGTACTCCAAGATACAAGGTTAATTAAAATCAATAATATAATTAGCTTTGACATAATTTTCTTAAATCATACCAAAGTATAAAAGTTAAATTTTCAAGCACATATTCTCAACGTATTGATTCTTCCAATTTTATTTTCAGTAAGTGGTTTGACTATTAGGTGATGGGCAGGTTAATTGCTCCCCAAAATATGTACACATCTTAATCTCTGGTATCTCAGGCATATGCCCCTTCTGGGTATAATTATGTTTGAAATGTTGAATTTGAGATGGGATGACTCTCCTAGGCTGAAGAGACAGAGAAGGGGGGGAGGGGCCGGAGGAGGAAGAGGCGACCAAGATGAAGAAGAACACCAGGTTAATGATGAAGAAGGGGAAGAAGGAGGAGAAGAAGAGACGAGGACAAGAGGAGAAGCGAGAGAAAATGAGGTGGGGATGAGTATATGAGATGTGACCAGGAGGACCTAGAACAGCACAGAGATGCTATGCGGTTGGCTTTGAAGACAGAAAAAACAAGGGACCATGAGGTAAGGAACAAAAGCGGCCTTAAGATCCTGGACAACCGGGGAAATGAACTCTTCTTCACAGCACCCAGAAAACAATGCAGCCTAGTGATGTTTGGTTTTAGCCCAACAGGATACTTTTCAGATTTCTGACCAATGGAACTGTAGTATAATACATCTGTGTTGCGTTGTTTAAACACTGAGGTGACAGTGCATGAGCACAACAGGAAACTAATACAGATTTTGTGTCAGTAACTGAGAGGCCACCACAAAGTATCAACATTTCTAATTACTTATGAATCAGAGTGGATTGAAAGGTACTGGTTGAGAACGCTGCTTCTTTTCATCTACTTTCTGCTGTGCTTGTTGAATGAGAAACAAGAAGCAAAGCTGGAAGAATATTTTCCCCCCAGAATACCAGGTACTGAAATAGAGGAAAGCTGAGAAGGAAAAGATTGTTCCTGGAAAGCTTCATAGAAAATCCTCTTCAAAATACTGATATATCAGAATAAGGAAGAAACACAGTTACTCTTGAGATTCTCTATTATTCTTGAGATTTTCTGAGATTCTCTGAAAACAAAGTTCTACCCCAGAAGAGGAGGTGGTTCCGTATGTCTGTCTCAGTGGGTGTTCTCTCCAACAGAAAATGCAAAGTGTCAGTTGTACACTTGGATACTTTTGATCTCGGTGAGGATTTGTTCAAAAATTAAAGTAGGCACTGAGGACAGTGTGTGGTAAAATTGGAGCAGTTTTCATGCACCAACAAAATCATATTAGATGTCTATTAAGATAAAACTGTTTGTGTATGTGCAGATTATATTTCTCTTGACCACTCATTGATTCATTCTGCTGCAAAAATATTCTATGCCCTCCCCAAACTGAAGTATGCTTTAAAATGTTTGTTCCAACTGTTAGCTTTTAAGCTTTTAAATTATTTAACTATTGGGACTTATGTAATATTTTAATTATATAAGAGTTTGTGCTAAGTGCAACCTGATATTAAGGAAAATGCATTATTTATGCAAAGTCAAAGATAGGAAGACATTAACTGGAAATTCTAGTTTAATGTTCTATGGAAGCAGAAGTTAATTATTTCATTATAAAATAGTCCTTTTTTGAGAAATCTGCTTTCATAAGAACCTTACAGCTATATTTCAAGAAATTTCTTGTTTTTAGAATGGTTCTTCAGTTATTGGGCTTTTCCTGAATGGGACATTATGTTTAATGCCTTGATAAGGTAAAGTTTTAGTAAAATACTTCCCTGCTGGTTCTTATTTTTAGCACAGCATTCTGAAATATTTCATATGTATAATTTATCACCTTTTTGTACTTCTCTCAAATCATGTAGGATAAATAAAATGTAATCTCATCACAGCAATAACATTAAAATGAATTGTAAGTACTATACCCTGACTTTATTGCTTCTGTACTGATTTCAAATATATGCTTGTTTAAAGCACTAAAATTTGTAATATCGATCCTACTGAATCCCACATAATAATGTCCGAATGTGCTGGATGATTTATACAGATTATTGACAGGAAAAATTTCAATTATGCCTCTGCTATAGTAATGTATATTTTAAAACATACTCATATGCAAATAATATATCAAGTAAATGCCTATACTAAATATTTATAAACTGAAATCTGCAACAATAAACACATCTTATCTTGATGTATATTACGACGGGGGAGACTTTCAGCTTGCTCCACAATTGACTGAGCACTCTTGTCCCTTTAATACTTACAAACAAGTGATTTCCCATCTGTACCTGCTATTTTGTAAAGACGGTAATATTAGGTTTTATTTTTTAGCAAGAAATTTCCATGTGCCAGGAACTTCACGATCTTATTTGTTTGTGGAATGATGACATTTCTTGGGTTATTTTGGATTTTAGTTGCTTTTAATCCTGCCACTACAAATTGAATTTGGCAAATGCTTTGAGGAGTTTGTTTGGAAATGCACAATAAAATTTACTAAGATAATATAGATTCATTAATTTGCTTTTTTTTTGGCCAGGCGTGGTGGCACATGCCTGTAATCTCAGCACTGAGGAGGCTGAAGCAGGAGGATTGTTGTGAATTCAAGACCAGCCTGGGCTATAAAGTAAGCTCAAGGCCAGCCTGAACTGTATAGCAAGACCCTGTCTCAAAACGACAAAAAGAAATTGCTTTTTTAGATATTACAGATTAAAGAATTTGCTGAAAAGTTTAACTGTGTGAGGAACATAGTCAAAGAAATGTGTTTTATTGCACATTGCGAATCCATCTGTGAGGAAGGGCGGCTCTTCATTGCTCTGTTCTACTTATACTTAGGTATTTGCCACCCCATACCACTCTCCTGTTGTAAATATTGTAGGGCGGAAAGTATTTATACAAAGATTACCCATCCTCTGCACATCCTGTCTGTTCTTCAGTTCTGCAATCTACATTCCTTCCACCTTCCTGGGCTAATTGAAACCTGGATCTCCCGTGGAGAAATGCTGCGGATCTCTGAAGTGTTCATTTTATTCCTGAAGTGTTTTGTGTGGTGACCTTGGACACCATCCTGTCCCTGGTATTTTCTCCATGTCACCATTCCACACACGCACACACACACACACGTGTGTGCACACACAGACACGCTGTCAGCACAAACACTGTCAGATTGTGTTTATCTAGACCACTCATTGATTTATTTTGCTGAAGAGGGCATTTCAGTCCGGTGTCGTCATTCACTGTCCCAGACCCCTGTGGCCAGCTTCCTATCCAGGACCTTAGTCCCTGGATTATTATGATGACCTCTAGAGTTGTTTCGTTAGTGCTTTTCACGTAGGAAAAGTATATGAATATGCTCTGGCTTTTCCATTTCTTGATCTGATTTGTGATCAAAATGATAACCTTTATCTTCGGGACCTTCAAATACACATTCCCATGGTCATATGCTACACATTGGTTTTATGAGTAAGCGCACGTATGACTGCACACTAAACCTCCTGTATCCTGCTCTAGGGTGATCCTTTCACACCTTGGGCTGTATACTTTCAGTCTGGAGTATCCTGCAAAGGTCTGTGTGCTGGAGGTTTTGCTTCCAGCCTATGGTGCTCCTGGGGAGTCTTTCAGGGGTGGGAGCTAGGAGGAAGAAGTCAAGTCACGGCAGGGTGCTTGTGAAGAGTATATTGGGACCCTGGCCTTTCTTTCATCTTTCTTCTCTTCCAGACTACCGTGAGGCTGGTTCCACCTTATGTTCCAGCTGTGATCTTCTGCCTTGGCACAATCTTAGTGCCAACAACCTGAGCTGACCCTACTTGGCAAGGTATATATTTCCCCTCTTATATTGATGATCTCAGATTTTTTCTTTGACACAGAAATAGAAAGCTGATGGACACAGCTTCCAGAGCATCGGCTATAACACCCAATACTTTACAATACTCCAAATGTGATGCGATCTTCCAGTTTTTGATTCATCCCCCTTTTCTTGCCTCATTTATCACATACGATTTACTGAGCTTAAATTCCATGATCTATTGTCGTTCTCTGGTGTACGGCCTGAGCTCACTTGGAAAAATTACCTCAGATAAATCCGCCCTTCTGTTTCCTCTATGCCTGCCCTCGTTTAGCTAAATGTGACTGAAGAAAAACAAAAGCCATAATAATGTGTCTCACACTAAATTCATGATCTCAAGGAAGCTCCCGAAGCAGCCTGATCATCATTCTGTCTTTCCCTAGGCCCTTCGCTCCCTCTCTTTTAAATAAATGCATGCGTTGTGCTTAAACTTCCAGCACTACTGTGCTCATCCTCAGTCTGAAAAGACAGTTTTACTTCCTGCTCACTGAGAAAACTGAACCAAGCCGTGGAAAATGGAACACATCTGCCCCCCTCCCTCATCTATGCTTTGCTGAGGCTGTGAACGCGCTCGGTGGTCAGAGCTGTCCACTTGGTGTCCTCTCAGTGGCATGGCTCACACCCTTCCTTCGTTTTCCCCACGTCATCTCTCTCCGTCCTGCTGAATCTTTATTGTGAGCACCTCCACTCTGCTCCCTGATAGAGCAAACCACATCAAAAGAAAGGCTACATTCCTTGTCCCTGACTAACATCTTCTCTCCTGAAACAAATCCAGTCATGATTTCCTCACAGTACTCAGTGGTGTTTAACCTTTACCACAGTAGCAAATAGATAACTATTTTGCTAACTCTAGCAATCAGCTGTTGGGTCTTGTGTGATGTTGAGTCACCTGCAGCATATGAGGCCATTGAATAGCCTCTTCCCGCTTGCTTTCCAGGACGTCAGAAGGGCTTGGGTTTTCTCTTCCTCTTTTCCACCGACCCCAGAACATCTGTCACTCCACCATGTCCTTACTGAATCCCTCTTCCACATGCCTTCATACAGTTTCAAGGCTTTAAAAAAGATGGATCAAGATTCTACACAACAAGATGTGACAATTTCCTTAAGGTTCAGGACGTTTTAGTTCAATATATCATATTTATTCTTAATATTTCCATTGTTTCTAAATTCATTATATGCTTAAAATATCTAAGAGTCAGGTCCTGATTTTCCCTCCAAAGCAGATTTGCTCGCATTTCTCCCATCTCTTGAGGGTCTCTTTCATTCTTTCAGTTGAATAAGTAGAAAAGGTTATATTGTCTTCCCTTTTTCTTCTGTATTATATGTAAAAATTATATTTCCAAAGACAGTCAGGGCCCAGGCTCTCTGTAGTCCGCCTTGCTGCGAGTTGTTCCCAGGCTTCTGCGATCTGATTTGCTAGGATAACAGTTTCAGTGCAGCTCTTCTCTCCTTTCATTTCCGCTTTAGCTCTTCAGCGTACTGATCCTGTCAAAACACAAACCCAATTTTTTCTTTCTCTTGTCTGTTCACAACTCACTGCACTCACCACCTAACCCAACGTAAAAGCCAACTTTCTCACAGTGACCTAAGGGTTGTACATATCTGAAGCCACAGTTCACTTCATCGCGTTATCCCTCATTCCCCGCTCTCCATGGCTGTAGCATAGCGGCCACTCCCTTCCGTTGTAACAGTTCCTCGTTTTCTGGCCTTTCTGTCTGTTGTCCCCTTTGCCTTGCCGCCCTTTTTTCAATATCCGCATGGGTAGTTCACAGTTTTTAGGATTGCATTCAAATGCCTCTTTTCTGAGAGTTCATTATAATCTCAACTAAAACTTTGTCCTTTCTATCTCCTTTCTTTGATTTACTTACTTTGTTCTTCTTTAAAAGACTACCTGGTAATGTAACACCTATTTGGTTTTCTCTTTTTAATTTGCAGTTTTCCAAAGTAGAATTTTGGCCATGTTTTTTCCACTTGCTTCTCTGCTATATCCCAAGTGTTTAGGGCTGAGGTTGGGATGGAATACTGCAATTTTGATTTTGTTGTTCAGGTTACAATTGTTTGAAAATGTTACTCCTATATATGGAAACCATGCATGTTATTATATTTGATATTTCTCCTGGAAAAAAATCAATACATATAACCTTGGATTTTACTTTTAACCATAAATCAGAATGACCTGGAATGTTTTAAGTGTCAAGAAAAAGATCAATGAAGGAGAAATAATATATTTTAGAAAACACTGATGCACATTGCCAGAGAATAGTCATCCTGTTTCCTATTAGCAACCCTGACTCTGTGGCCAAATCTACCTGCTTCCTTGTGCTGACACTGGTGTCTCCTTTTTCTTTCCTGATTGCTATTCTCCCAAATGCCCTGACACCATCCCAAACTGCTTAATTTCAATGTCTTGAAAGAAGCCTTTATAGCCAACTCTTTATGGTGACAAATCAGGGTAATTGCCACGGTCCCCCGTTTGAGGGGCTTTGTGCAGCGAACACTAATTGCTGGATCAGCAGTGGTGTTCAGGGAAGTGGCTGGCAGCAGAGAAAGGAGATAGTTTTCTACAGCTGATATAAAAATGACAATAGGTTCATTTGTACACTCACAATCATCCATGTGCCCTTCTACCAAAAGTGAAGGCAACGTCTTTCTGAGTGCGCCAGGGCAGTCAGGATATATTTAGCTTATTTTGTAACTTCTCTTCCATTGAAATCTCTGTGGGAAATTAATGTTATTAATTTTGCTTTTAGAGAAAATATTAACACAGAGTAAGTCTTGTGACAGCCCCTCAGGAACAAGACTACCCAAAGAAACATATCAGTTCCTGGCTGACTGACCATAACAATGGGCCTGGGAGAAGAGGAAATTGCCTGGAAGAGACTGAAGGAGTGAGCTTGATTACTGCACCATGCACGCAGAGGGTAAATACCATCAAAGGATGTGAGGAGTCACTGTCTGGCCCATTACTCAAGCTGAATAGAGTCAATAGCTGGAAGTGCTGCCCGTGGGACGTGAGGAAGAGTGGGGATGAAAGAAAATCAGGGTCCATCCTAGAAAGTAGGTGAACGAATTCCCAGCCTAACTCTAGGGCTGTACACAGGGCTCTCAGGTGAGAGGTCTCTGCACGAAACAAAGAACAAGTACCAGCTATACCAATAGGGATTGCACTGGCCACTCAGTGTAGTCAGAATTTTATCAGGAATCTCCCGTGAATAATATCAAATGAGACATCTACAGTAGCTGCTGATGTCCTTTTCTGGAAGAGTCAGAGGCCACGTGAGGCATAAAGAAGATTGTAATGTGGGGGGTACACACCTGCTCTCCTTTGACATGGAACCTTCAGGTTAACTCTGGCGTTTCACAGGGCAAAGACTGTGATGGGGTCAGGGGCCCGGGACCCACTGAAGGAAGCCCTTCTGCAAACGATTCTAGTATTGTTATTCTCTTGCCTTCTACACACATTCTAGCTAGCTGCGACTTGGAGAAACGTGTTATGTGCAGCTGCCTTTAACTGTGAAGTGGAAACTTAGGCTTAAAGGTTCAGGATAAAGAGTCAGGGAGCAGAGATGTGGATTTTTTTATTCAGCAACTCTTAAACTCACTTTTATATTTCTTTCTGAAAAATCTTCTGGAAAATCTATACACTGAGTTCATAGTATTTTATTCTATTCTAATTTCCCCACATCTATTTTATTATTTTGTAATTTCTTCTTATCAACTGTACTGTTTAGGCCACAACCATCCAGCATTTGAATGTATCCCATAAATATGTATGAATGCTATGTGCCAATAACCAAATATAAACAAAGAAGCAATAGTTTTAAAGTCTGAATTTGATACTTTCAACCTCTGAATCATCTGTGTGCCTGTGTTGTTTTTCTCTCCTGTTTTATTTCTTGGTTCTTTGAATTGTGTTCTTATCTCTCTATACAGCTCAGAAATATTGATTGAAAATATAAGTACGAACACATAATTTGAGACATAGAAAGGAGTGATCTTCCTCTAGAGGTAAATTCTGTTTATCACTATCAAAATGCATCCTAGATACAATTGCTCTTACCCCAACCAGGACTGAATGTCTTTGAACTCCCCTCTAGTTGTATGAGGCATTTTCTGCTTGTCCTTGGTTTTCTCTCCTACATTGCATCCTGCTGACTTTTTCTAGGAAGGGTCTGATATTTGAGGTATTCCTCTTATCCCCCTGAAACTTCTTGGATTCTCCATTTCAACTTCAAGCCAGTGATCACATCAAGTAGAAATGGGGAGGGAACTTGGCCTTGGTGACTCAACTTTTTGAGTGTTTTCACTGGGAGCTTGACTGCTTAAGTCTGTTGCCTTAGTAACACTGTAATGTTCTCTAGAATGTTTTTGTTTTGCTTTCCAAATTTTTTGACTATTTCGCTCTTTGCTCCTGTGGATAGAATTTTTCCACGACAAGCTGGTCCGCTAGCGTTCTATTTGGAGATGCCACATCTTTATCAAGAACACATCATTTCTCTTGTCCTTTCCAGTCCAAGAACACTCTGATTATGGTTTGCTTTGTCTCTGGTAACAAACGCTGCCCTCATTAACAGGCGGCCTCAGCAGCTGTGGGGATTATAGCATAATTATGTGGCCTTATCCTTGACTTCGAGATAAACATCCACCTAAATGAGAGACAACATAAGCATCATCTGGAGAATTTGTAAAGTTGAGATTGAGGCTCCCCTGAGATTTCTTTCCAGTTCACTAGGACTGGGAGAGAGCCTCAGACTTTGCACTTGGGACATTTGCAGAGGGTGCTGATGCTGCTTAGATGAGAGGCCGTGCCCTTAGAGGAAGGTGAGATATGCACGCTGTCTGCATTCCCATTGGCACAGAAGAGACTGCAGACAAGTTTATGGATATGTTTTCATAAAACTAAAGGCCTGGGTCGGGACAACTCAGGGGCACCACGGCTGCTTGGTAAGCATGAGGCCCTTAATGCAATGCCCAGTACTAAAAAAAATCCCAAAGGCCTTACTGAGTGATAATGATTTTGCTTCAAGAACTCACCTTTGCAGCTCAGTAGAGAGTACATGCTTGTCATCTCAGCAGTCTGGGAGGCAGAAGCAAGAAGATCGCAAATTCAAGCCAAGATGGGCAACTTAGAGCATGAAATGTGAGACCCATCTCAAAATAAAAAAATAAGAGCTATAGATGTAGCTCAAGGTGAACTTCTGGGTTCATTCTCCACTGCATGCACACACACACACGCACACACATGCACATACACGCACACACACACATGCACACACACGCATGCACACACACGCGCGCGTGCGCACATGCACATACACACATATGCACACACACACATACATACATGCACACACGCATGCGCACACGCATGCACACACACGCATGCACACACACGCATGCACACACATACACATACACACGCGCGCGCGCACACACACACATGCATGCGCATGCATGCGCACACATGCGCACACACGCACACGAACACACACACGCACGTGCACACATGCGCATGCACGCACACGCACACGCACATGCGCACACACATGCACACACACATGCACACACATACACGCACGCACACGCATGCACACACATGCACACACACATGCACACACACGCACACACAGGCACACACACAAATTCACCTTTGCCTGACGTTTGTTCACCTTTGCATATGTCTATTTTGATGATAAACATTTGCTAAATGCGATATCAGTTTTATTTTGAAAACACCTTAAAGTCCCTTCCCTCTTCCTTTGGCCTGACAACATTTAATTTAATGTCCAAATAGAGTCATTATATAATGTTGCCAATCCCAATTAAAATCCTAGCCAGGTAGATTGTAGATAATGGCAGCTAATTCTGAAGTGGACAAGACACATGAAGTGGACAAGCAAAGGACCCAGAATGAAAAACAAAATGCGGGAGAGAGTAGCGGTGGACTTGAGTGCACAACTTGCAGTTTTGTTAGTACCAGTAACCTGGACAATGTGATATCAGTGAAAGAAGAGACAGACAGGTGAATGGAAAACAATAGGAAGCCCATACATATGCTTGCATGAATTTAACCCACTGATCTTTCCAAAAGGTAGAAGGCAATACAATAGAAAATAAACGGTCTCTGTACAGTTGGTTGTGGAAAAGCACTGTCAACATTAAACAAAAAACTACTACTGTTCCTCCCACCTTTTACAAAAAATACTCAAAGTGGATCATTCACTTACATGTAAAAAGCGAAACAATAAAACTCCTGGAGGATAACAAAGCTACTGTAAATGAATTTTATACAGCGCTTCCTTTTTAGATATGAAAGGAAAACTGTTCATCTGGACACCATTGAGAGTATAATCTCTTCTGTAAGAGACTGTGAGATTGTGAAAATACAAGCAACTGACCAGGAGAAAACATTTGCAAAAGACATAGCTGATGAAAGAATTTTTTCCAAAAACAGAACAACTCTTACAACTCAACAACAACAACGAAGAAATACCCTGATTAAGAGCATTTAAAATAAACAGATTGCAAATAAGAATCCTTCTGATGGGGTCCTTGAAGTGTGTGGGAGAAAGTAAAGGTTAGGGCTTCTAATTTAGACTTAATGTTGCTGTGAACTTGCAGTTTAAAAAACTAATGTTTTTAAAGGAAAAAACAATGAAATGAAGTAAATTTACACATACAAAAAATCAGTCACTGTGTAGTGCAGGTTTCATATATCTTGAGACAATTACACATGTAATTTGAATTTGCAAAGCTTCAAAAGTAATGCTTTTAAAAATGATAGATGTTTGAAAGTCTTCCTGTTACTCCATGTGCATAGGAAACTATTTCTTTTTAATTCTACTTGTTTCTATGATATCTCCTTTTATTATTTCCTTTTGCCATTGTGTGTATTTTTAAGAGCAAGTTATCCAATTTTTTTTTTAGAACTATTATTTGCTCTGGCCTGCATGGGAAGAATTTACTCAGATGCTTAATATCTCTTCACCCATGCAATTATTTCATATGTCTTGGCAATGATGAAAAATGAAAAATGCCTTTTGACATTTCTGCACAACCGAGAAGGGCCCTTTCCCTTGTTTGGCGTTGAAATGAAAGTGGAAATGGTAAATGGAAAGGTAACTTTTGTCCCAGGGAGCGAGAATGAAGAAACTTCACAGACAGCTCTGATAATTCCATTTTTATTAGTTGCAACCTAAGCTCATTTCCCAGAGGTATATTCAGCTCAAAATACCAAAATTATATCCAGGGATGATATTTCTTAAATAATAACAGCCCATTATTTCAGTTTTAAATGTTACACAAATTGGAAGTGACAAAAAACTCAAATATCAGTCCAGAGTCTTAAACCTTTCCCATCCGGGACTCTGTACACCGTAAAAACTCTTTTTTTCTGTCACTGTAAATGCATCATGCAGAGAGGAGCAATGAATCTCATGAAATTGAATTAAATGAAAAGCTCTGCTTCAATTGAGATAAAAATAATTAACCTTCTCTGATTCAGAATAACTAAAATTTCATCGCATTGCAATGATCTCCGTGCAGCAGGGCAGCCTAAAGAAGTTCCTCAGGATATTCTCTTCCCGTTAATCTCACCGAAGTCTGTGTTATTTTGGAAAGATGTTGTTCTAAAACAGCTATTGATAAATACAGATCAAACGTTGTTTTAAAACTTTTTGTAAAATATAATACGCGGTATCTTAGTGCATTTTCTGTTGTCGTTAACAAAATACTCAGGGTTGGGTTAGGGAAAAGAGGAAGACTGAAGGGGTGTGCAGCTTGGGAGGCATCGAAGCTCAGGATCAGGAGGCTGCCTGCACCCAGGGCTTCCTGCGATGTTCGAGCGTGGCAAGTGGCAGCCCATAGAAGAAAGTGAGGCAGAAAGTTGCAAAAGCCAAACTTAACTTTAATAACAACCTACTCCTGAGATAAATAGTCCATCGTTGAGACCTAACCCTCTTCTGCATGATTCATCGCTTCTGTGGATGGTGTTTCTGTGATCCAATTAGTTCCCATGCAGCCCACCTCCTCGAGGTTCCCCTGCCTTCCACCGTCAGAGGCTGGGACCAGCTTCCAGCACACAAGCCCCCAGCACACACCATATCCAACCATAGCCTGTATCTAGAAATTACCTAAGCATAAATGCACAATTTAACTATTCAAAAGCCAAACACTTCTGTGGCTACCACCTGGTCAGCAAAGTAGCCACGGAGGTGCCCTCCTCCCAGTCTGCGTTCTTCTGTTGTCACAGCTGGCTGGCTCACTTCTAAAGTACCCTTGTCCTAACACTTTGGGAAGTGACAGCCTCGCTCCATTATGTTGCCCTTAGTATTTTCAAGCAAGAATGTGCTTAAAATTATTACAGTTCATCTGAATCAGCTTGTAAATACATACTATTTTGCCTTCTTTCAATTAATATTGTGTTCCATGGGAGCCAGCCAAGTTCTACATAACTGCAATTTAATAATTTTGCTTGCTATATATTCACATCACAGTTTAGGACCAAGTCCATGTATAAAAGTGTATCTGAGAATACATGGTTTGTTAATATGTTAAAGATGGGTGCGTAGTTGGGCCTCCTCAAAATAATGCTGCTGTGAAAATTCTTGTGAATATTCCTGGAACACTTGAATACACGGTTGTATTCAGGTCACATTGCAGGTAAAGTATCAGATTGTGGCCACCTGTGGAGGAGCTTTTATGTTACTATAATCCCTCTCCAAAATTTGACACGCTCTGTACCTTAATTGTAGCCACTTTGAAAGACACACCCTGGAAGGTATTAACGGTTTTAAATTTTACTTCTTCAGGGAAGAGGTTAGGTGAAATCAAACAAACGTTGAAGAACAGAAGCCAATAGAAGATGAATAGTGCAAATCTTTTTTACGACTGTCCTCAATATTACCACTGCCCACTTCCTCACTTTTCTTTATTGTTTTTGATTCTTTCTGGTACCAGGAATCGAACTCAGGTCCTTGCACTTGCAGGCAGGCGCTGTGCCACTGAGCTTCCCATTTTTGTAGTACCTTGCACTCTTCATAGTTCATATTCTGACCCATTTAAAATATTTTGCCCATTGTTTCATATTTACCAATATAATTTATTTTGAGCATTAATTTTCATACTGATTATAAATTTGCCTATAAATTATAGTGATTTATTTGAAACATATTTCACATTTTCTGATCATGTTCATGTTTTCAATAAAAAGTGACCTTTTTGAAGCCTAACGCTCTTAATTACTTTTTCTTTTGCTTCTCATTCAGTAAACCTAAAATGTATGATTAATCACTAGTGATAAATAAATATTATCTATTTGTTTTCTGTTTTACTAATGTCAACATCTGATAATTTCTTAGAAAACTTTGGGCTTTTCATATTGTGACTGACCTCAATTTTTAAGTGTCATTCATATATATATACATATGTATATGTATATATATATCCCCTTATTTAGAATAAATTTTCTTTTTTATTTTAAAGCAACAATTAAGACAAAAACAAAACAACACAAAAACAGTAAAAAATGATACAGGATTTCAAAAAAGGTGATAGGAATTAACAATGCTTTAGCACTCCGTATGAATACATGCTGAAGTTAAGCATTTTGAGGACTTAGTATGAGCTTAATCTTCTGAACTCTTTATGTTGTGAAATGTGCTTAGAAATATAGGTGTTTCACTGCACTTATCAGACTCACCCATTTTGTTCCTACTTAAAGTGAATGAAACACACCTTTCCTTCTCAAAATGACCATCTTTGTGAGCCTGCTGTGAAGGTCTCATTGACTGTTTACCCCTTCACTCTATTGTCTGGAAGGCTTTGAAGTGTTTAAATGATTGTAAACAATTAGCAGAAATTGAAAGTGGATTCACTAAATTCTCAAATTCTATTCTTTGAAATACTTGAAACTACAAATTAAATTTCCTTAATAATTACAGATTTATTCATTTCATGAATCTTCTTCCCATTCTGATGTTATTATACATAGTAATATATTTTAATTAAATTTAAAACTTTACTGGAAAATAGTTTATGATATTTTTAATGTTACTATAATATCTGTAGGATACAATATCATGAATATGAACAATGCATGCCTCTCTTGAAATATAAGCTTAATACCTATAGAAATCTTCATTTATTTTTTGTTTTCTGGAATGCCTATGTTATGTTTTCTATTTCCTCTCTTTATTTTACTTTGTTTGCTTCACTATGTTCAAACTATTTCACACTACTTGATTAGGATCCCTATTATGGTTTGTGTCCATATGTCCCCCCAAATCCTCATGCAGTTATGGGCGGCTTTTAGGGTTTATGACTGATCCGTGATCCGATGCTGGGATTATGGGTGTGAGAGCTATACCCACCCTAGGGCAGATAGTTTGCTGGGATTATGGGTGTGAGAGCTATACCCTAGGGCAGCAAGGTAGAGAGAGAGGCCATTCCTCCCACCTTTCCTGCTGCCATTCCTCCCTTCTTGCCCTTGTTGCTTTGCTGTGTACCGCCACCATGAACTATAGCCCTCTGCCATGTGCCACTCGGCCTCAGAACCAGCCAAGTATGGTCTGAAACCTCCACAAACTGTGAGCTAAATAGACCTTTCTTTCCTTCATTTTGGATGTTGGGTATTTTGTCTCAGCAACGAGAAAAAGGTAACCAAGACAATCCCTAAGTTTTGGTTTTTTGAGACACATCAGTGCATACAGACTGTCTACAAAATCCTAAGGACAGGCTCAAGTTGTATATGTCATATTTCATTTTTCTTTAGTTCAGTCTATCTTTTAACATCATTTGTTATTTGTCCTTTGACTTATGGAAGTATATCACTTAATTTTTAAATCTTGTGCAAGGGGAAGTTATTATATTAGTGTGACTATTGGCCTCCAATTCTATTTAAAAAATAAACATTTCATTTGGATTAAAAACTTACTTGATATTTACCTTATTGCTAATCTAAAATAATATAATTTAGTAACTGTATTCATTTTTTGGTCTTTGGTGTACTTGAAAATAATTTGTGGTCATTTTTTGTGAAATGTCTTAGGGTTAAGAAATTAAGCAGATTTTAATAACTCAATAGTTAAATCATTTTATGCCTTGGTTATGCTTTATTGTATTTCGTTCAGTTTGTGCTAACCTCTTCTGTTCTTATTAGGCCTTCATCCATTTCTTTTTGTTGTTCTGTTGGATTTTTAATTATAGCTTTTAAAGGGGTGTTATCAGATACATGAAATCTAAACTGCACTATGCTTTTTGCAAACTTGATACTTAAACATCAGAAACATCCCTTTTTATTTCTAGAAATGATTCTTACTATATAGCTACATCCTAACTTCTGCATTTTTACTTCAGTTCACACACACGCACACACACACACACACACACACACACACACACACACACAGATATATAATTTTCTCATAGAAAAGAGACCGTGGGATACTTGAGCTTGTCTGTCTGACTTACTTCACTTAACATCCTGTTCTCAGATTGCACCCACTTACCTACGCAAACACTTCCTTGGGTTTCTTTTTGACTTGTGTTTGGTGCCAGTTTTCCCATTCTTAATACAAACTTTCTGCTCTTATGACTTAGATGTGCCTTATAAGGACAGGATCAGGATCGCTACTTTCATTTCACTTTATTTATTCCCTTGGTGTATTGTACAGATATTTATCAGAGTGTGTTTATTCTTCCTCTTACCAAAGTTGTTTCTTTTTATGCTCAATAAATGATGGCTTTAGAGATCACAATATTGGCATATTTTACCTTATCATCGTGGATCCAGAGTGTGTTTTGGGCACAGCCGGGGATACTTTTGGGGTGCTGCAAAATCAAAATTATTTTTAAATTGTAGATACTTGGGTTTCTTTTTACAGTAATTCTCTCATAGTCATAGAAATAGTTTCCAGTTCCAGAAAGAAAGGAAACGTGATGTGACAAGAAGCAATTCAGAAACAGACATTGAAAGTCGCCTGACTTCTTTCAAACAAGAGCTAGAGCAATCATTGCCACTCAGCCTCTTAAGGCATTTTCAGGGTTTTTCTCATAAAAATATGTCATTTACATTAAGATATATTTGTCTTGTTACTATTTTAAATGATTTAATATGTTTCAGATATCTAGTTTTATTTTCTTACATGACAAATATTAAAAACGTATCCACATTTTAGAAATCATCAGGCTATCCCCCAAATTTAAGGATGTTAGGGGTGCTTATTCTAAAAAGTTTGGGTATACATGACTTATTTTCTTCTCTTTCACAAAGAAATTGTTTCAGATATTACTATTGTTACCAAAAGCGTAACATAGAGATTTCAAATATAAAGGCAAATGTTCAGCCTGTCTTGCGATACAGAGCAAAGAGTTGACACTGCTTTCAAAAAAACAATGTTGTATTTTTTGGGTTTTGCTACATTGTGATTAATAATAAATCAATGCAAAACTTGGAGCCATTTGTACCCTTTCTCTACTACATTTTTAACATTTTCTGAAGTATCCTTTATACTTGTTTCTTTATTTCTAATTTTATCATTCAATTCTACACATAAAATTCTTAATTTTATCCTAAAACATATCTGCTTGTTTCAAGATATAACTTCTATGTGTAGAATTCTAGGTTAAATATCATTTTGTTTCCGTATGTTGAGGTATATGTTCTATGATATTCAACTTACTTTGTTTTTGTTTTTTGATTTTCTCTTTTTGAGAGGTGAATTAACAATCTAGTTGTTCCTCTAAAGGTAATATTTTTCAACATAGTCTGTGTTCTTTGGTTTTGTGAAGATTCATAAAGTTCCTAGGTATTAGGTACTTCAGAAAACTCTTATCCATTGTCTCTTTAGATACATCTTCTATATTTTTCTTTCCACTTAGGATTCAGAAGGCTTACTTTTTCTAGTACTCAGGATTGTTCTTTTCATCTTGAACTACATACACAGCCACCCAAACCCTTTCTAAAAAATTATTTTGAGACATCATCCCTCCAAGTGGTTAAGTATCTCAGAGTGGATTTGAGCATATGATACTGCTGCAGCCTTACAAATCTGTCTTTTTCAGTCATTATTTTAAAAAATTTTACTGAGTCATCCTTCAATTGATTATTTTTTCTTTCATGTTTTCTAATTTGTTCATTCCATCTATAGGGCATATATATATATATATATATATATATATATATATATATACTATTAAATTTGGAACATTTTATAATCTGTTGTCACAGAGGTCCTCTGAAGAAGTTTTCCAACTTCTATCTTTGCCTCTTGCCTATAGCAACCATACTTAAATTCTATATCTGTGTGAGTCAATCCCACTTGGAATGCCTAAATGTTAAATCCTCTGCTGAGATACAAATTTCCAAGTATATATTAGTAATCTGCTTGTTTCTTCTTTTTGTTCTTGTTTTTCTCCTGGTGTACTTGACAGTGTATTTTATATTCTTTGCTCTTTTTGTTCCAGAAAACTTTTTATGAAAATAAAGGGTAGCTGGGATAATTGTACTGTTGATGTCTATTGCTTTTTGAAAGGAACAATTAATGCTTAAATTTTTCTTTTTTTGACCAATTTTGCATAATTATATCTGGTAATCAAAACAACTAATTTGAAGGCAACAATATGCAATATAGCAACCATTGTTGAATTCCTGCTATCTTCATTAGTGAAACTCTGCATCAGTTCTAACTTTTTTATTATTTGTTATTGTCTTTAATTGTTTGATCAAACTTGCATTCTCACATCTGGTAATCTGAGCAACTTCGCTGATGATAACAATATGTAATATAACAACCACTGTTAATTTTCTTGAAATTCTGTACCGTTTTTATTTTTGTGTTGTTTTGTTTCTGTCTTGGTTGTTATTTTGTTTTCTTTTCTCCTTAAAAAAATAGATTGAGACACAGAATATTAGAGGATTTCCTTTGAAAGTACTGACAAGGAGCTAGGAAAATAGTGCTGTACAATCATCAGAAACTAGTTCAAAATCATCCTTTTCTGGGCTGAACTGCTTAAATCTGGGTCCCAAACAAGGGCTGGATGAGTATTGCCTCGGAATTGTTGTTAGGATGCTGGCAAAGAGGAGCTTAGAGTAAAACATATTTCCTGGGCCTTCAAACTTGGAGGACTTTGGAATCTGCTATTCTGATCTCAGTGGGAGAGGCTCACCTGACCAGCTTCTTCCTTCACGTGGCATTTCTGTGTGTGTGTGTGCGCATGTGTAGCCTGGGGCGTTCCTGGAGATGTGGCTCAACGTGGTTCAATTTCCAGCACCATGAAAACAGACAAGAACATTAATCTTTGTGAATTCTATATAACCATGGATTTTCTTCTTTATTCTTTAATCCTTTATGAATATCTAACATCATAAGTACATTATTTTTCCTCATTTTCCAAGACTATTTTAGTTGGTGGGTTGTCTGAACTCCTTAGCAAGTACTAGAAGTAGAAACTAATCATGCCTTTCTTTAATTGTGAGTCAATTATTTTTACACATTTTATATGTATACTTGTATGCTTAATGAAGTCATTTTTTTAAAATGGTCTAGTAGAAATTTTACTCTTTTAGAATTATCGTGTGCTCTAATCAAGTATACTTGGCCATATAAGCAAGAAAAGACAATTAATTATTGTGGCTGGTTCTTATATATTATAGTATTAATCACTGAAGTCCCTATGAATAGCTCCATTTCGGTTCAAATTTCAAAGTATTTATTTGTAACCTCAGATATTGGAGAATGAACAAAATAATTTAAAAAGCAAGAGACTTTGGCTCAAATTCCAATTCTTGTATTAAATCAGATTCATTTGTTAAACTGTTTGGCTTAAATCATTATTCCTTAAATTGTTGAATCGATGACTACTTCTTAGAGGCTTATTTTAATACAAAAACATAATGAAATGATAAACAATCCAATTATTTTAGAGAGCAAACATACTGGGAAGAAGATGGAATCTGTGAATAAGTAAAAATTTATTTCAAATTCTTGCACTGTTATTAGCTGTCACAATAATAATGCATAGTTTACCACCCTAAAATTCGGGGGGATTTACTTTTTCTGCAAGTGAAATGATGACTTGGCAGTCATATCCAAGTGATGGATTAGAGTTTGACCTGATCCACTTCACTCGACATTTTGTTTGTATTTTTATGGTAATGGCAGAAAGACACGACACTAAGTCCAACTGGATTTTGTCATGTGCTTTAACACACCACTGGTCATACCAACTGTTATAGCAGAAGAATGAAAGCACAGAAATGAACAAAGAAGTCTCCCAGGGATAAAACTAACATAAAATTATATGAGATGGGAAGCATTTTCCCACATACTGTGAGATAGAAATCAAATGTCGTGTGAATACTTTGTCAGAAATATAATACTCACTTAATAAACATTTACATACATGTTTGAACCCCGTGATAGTAAGACTATGGAAAGACTTACTGTTCTTCTGATGTATAGAGGTTAACACGTTTTATAGTCATTCTGGAATCAATGATGAGAAAGAGGATGTTAATTATCCTACCCTTTTAGGGCCCAGGGAAGACGTGGGGTCTTGTTCCAATAATGTTTTGACAAGATATACCTTTCACTTGTCTCCTTTGCACACCTAAACATTTCGTACTGAGAATGCATTTCTGTATACTTAAATGCCGGTAATTGGGAAACCAATGGATCTTTTGGTTCTACTAGAAATACATATCTTATAGTAAGAACTTGGGAAAATAGTTCATGTCTAGGTGAATTGCATAAACACTTGATAAACATGAAGGGAGACATATTTTGAACTCTGCAAGAACTTTACCCTTATTGAAAGTAAGTATGATTCAGTTTTTACATATATTTATTTAACAGTCTAATGAAATTGTAATATGGCAAGATATGCAAAATAAATACGAGATGTCCAAAATAAGGTTTTTGACAGTTAATTATGTTCAACTTCCTTCCAGATAGTACACATGGGCTGGTGCGAGGCGCGGGAGCAGGACCCCCCTCAAGACCGAGTGTACTCGCCAACCTTTCTCGCCCTGAGGGGCTCATGTCTTTACAAGTTTCTGGCTCCTCCAGTGAGTGTTTTCATCCTAACCTACTGGGTTTTTTTCAAGTTTGCCACAACAGATGAATATCAGTTGAGTAATATCAAATAGCATATCGTCAATACGTCCTGATAATTATGTAGAAAACAGAAAACAGCCGGCTATTTCTGAAATAGCTTATCAAACATATGTGTGCCTATATGAATCATCTCCTTTATGTTTAACAAATGAAAATTTTGGAAAGCAGTTCTGTGTAGACCATGACCCTGAAAAAGTAATGGATCAAACAATAATCCTGTTAAAAGTCGCATGAAGCCACTGCCAAGAATTTAAAAAACATTCCCAGGCTCTCTCTCCATATTCTGCTAATTGAATAAAAATTAAAGAAATAGTATATTAAGAAATAAATATGGATAGGGTAAATGATTTTAAAGATTTTTCATACATAATGAAAAAGGTTATTAATTTTATATTCTCAATAAGACTTTTTAGGGCTACTTTTAATTTGTCACTTTTAAGTTGCAGCTATAAGTTTTCAACTTACATTTAATTTACTCTTAACAAGTAATAAGTATTCCTCATAATAACCATATCTTCCCAGGTAGTATGAAATCTATCTCAATTCAACGAAATTTCTATAGTGTTAAATGCTTACATTATCAGGTCCTATCCATGGCAAATATCAGAAATACTGTCTGTGAACTATTGTTTATGACTGACACAGTTATGTTGCTCTGTGTTCTTCCCATCTCCCTAAATCATATCTTTGATACCATTGGTAATCTTCTATATTCTATATTGTAATCATTGGTATTTATACTAAGTACATGTGGGTACTTACTCCACATAAAGTCTTGCTTTTGGAAACACTGACCTTGTTGAACAGCAGACTCAATAAATGTTAGATAAATATAAACCCTAAATGCCAAACCATTCAGAATTCCAAGTCTGACTTGCTATTTTGAATGTCTATGTCTACCCAAATTTTAAAACAATGGAAAGGATAGAAATAAACAACTTTAATGTTTATAGCTTGTATTATGTTTCCACCTTGAATAATTTCTTGGTTGGACTAACATATCCAACACAAATACATGACCAACTTATTCAGAGTGTTGAGGTCTTCACCAGGTTATAAGGCGTCTTGGAATGCTTTCTCAATAGAAGTCATAGCTTTCAAAAATCAAAGCCAGGCTTGACATCACCTGTTTGCTCTGTGTTTCATGGCAAATGAAGAACAAATTATTTATGCAAATATGTGTGTGTGTGTGTGTGTGTGTGTGTGTGTGTATACACCTAATTCATATGTATAGGAGACACATATTATTTAAATCATACAAAAATTTAAGGCAAATGGAAAATTTTCCCTATAACAGAAAATACTGAAAAAAGAAAACAGTTCTAAAGCCTGGAACAGAAGAAGTCTAAACAATATACAGAGAACTTTGCCAGAATTACTTCATTAATTCAGAGACAAAATCAGATATATTGCATAAGTTTTACTCATGTAGCATATCATACAATTGAAAAAAGAGGAGGTAGGAACTTTGTAAAACAAACGAAATATCATTTTTTCATCTTTTAAAGGTGACCACCTGGGACTGGACCAGAGCAGAGAAAACATTCTCAGTTTACGAGATTATGTGCAAGATTCTCAAGGTATGATCAATAAAGGGATTAAAAAAAAAACAACATTTCCTCAGCAAATATTAGTTATGGGCTCATAACTCCCTCACGAAAAAAAGCAAGATTTAAAGAAAACACAGTATAAAGATAAAAATAAAGGAAAGGAAAATATAGAATAGAAAAAAATGTGCAAACATTCTGCTAGAAGCTTAAGTTCACAAGTGCTTGCTGAAATTCCTCAGTCAGGGAGGAATCAGTGAGGATCTAGCCAGGAGGTTCAGTGAGGAAGTAAAAAATGTGGTTAAAAATGGTCCAAATTTAAGCCTCCATTTTTACTAGTTTAATTTGCCCGAATTAAATATGAAGGGAAAATGTGGATAATATCTGAAATTAGAAGAGATAAATAGTAGATGGTTAGACAAGCAGACAGACAAAAATAAGTAGAAGGAAGATATATTTATTTCTTTATTTGGGGATCTGGCCATAACTCCATATAGAAGAGTATGCAATTATCATAGATGGATTACGTTGCTGTATAATAAATAGGATTGTTACATTAAAAGTAATCAAGAGTTATGTAAAACTCTAAATGATGTCTGAAGCCATTTTACATCGTTAAAATTGGAATAAAGACTATGTACAGTTTACCTTTAAAACTTTATTGTGTATATTTAGGTATATAACATGATCTTCCGATGAGCCTATAGGGAAAGGTTTACTGTGGACCAGTAGACTCACACATCCATTGCTTAGCAAGGTTTCCAATTTAGTTTTGTTTTTGTAGTAAGAGCAACTATAAACTACTAATTTAGCAAGAATTCCACAAACGGTGGAATTTTATTACCTGGCACCCTTGTGTTCCACGTTAGATCTATTTATTGTTCCTGCTTCATCTTTGCTACCTACCTCTTCCCCTTTTCCCCTCCACCAAATCCTGTAAACCGTGGTCTTCTTCTCTACTTCTCTACGTTTGCAGTTCAATTTTGTTCACGCCAGATGTCTCTGTTGTATAGTAATTGCAGCTCCTTTAGGTACATGTCCAGAATGGGACTACCTGGGTCATATGATAACATCTCTCTTTAGTTTCTTGAGAAATATCATGTTTTTTTACATAGCACCTATACCCATCTAAGTTGCTCTTAATTGTGTACAGGAGTTGCTTGTGGGTGCTTGCCTCATTAACTCTTTTTCTTTTGATTTTTTTCATAGTAGCCATCCTAACAGGTGTGAGATAGAGTCTTCTATTGATTTGGCTTGCATTACTCTGATAGTGATTTTGATCATTATTTGGTACCCCTGTTGGCCATATTTATGTCTTCCCTGGAAAAAATGTCCATTGAGACCTTTCCCCTATTTTTCTATCTATATTTTTTAATGAAGATGTAATATTTATACATCTTAATGAAGTATATTGCAGTAACTCAGTACAAGTACACAACGTGCAATGATCAAATTAAGGTAGCAAGCTGCCCATCTCTTCATATATTAATCATTTTCTTTCGAGAATCTTCTCATCATTTTGAAATACACCATAGGTTGTGTGACCCAAATATTACTTCACCTTCCTACAGACACAGCAGAACTAACTCCTTTTCTCTCACTGTGCTGTGGTGATGGCCTTTGGAACTTGTATTTTCCCTTCCCTTCCTGTGTCCTTCCCAGTTTCCAGGCACCATGTTCCATTCCATGCTTCAGTAAAGTCAACTTTTTAGTTTCTACTAATGCAGGAAAACATGTATTATATGTCTTTGTGTGTCTGCCTTATTTCACTTAACATAATAACCTCCAATTTCATCCATTTTTGACCATTTTTTAATTGCACTGTTTTTCTACTGAGTTATTTGACTTCCTTTTCATTTTTGTGTGTTACCCACTTACGATATGTGGCAAGCAAATGTTTGTTCCAATCCATAGCCTACCTTTTGATTTTCTTCTTTGTTTCATTTGCTGTGCAGAAATGTTTTAATTTTATGTAGTCTCATGTACCTATTTTGCTTTTGTGGCCTGAGCTTTTGAAACAGTACCAGGGAAAACCACCCAGGAAAATATTCCTTTACCCATGTTCTCTTTTAGGAGTTTTAGACTTTCTTTCCTTATATTTGGTTCTCTAACTTATTTGTGTTGGTGTCTTTGTGTAGTGTCAGTAAATATCCAATTTTGCTCTTTTGAATGTAGAAATCGATGTTTTCTTGTGCCAGTTACTGGAGATATCATGCCTTCTTCATTGTGTCCTCTTGCAGCCCTTGTCAAAACTTCATGACTGTGTGTGTTTTCTGGGCTGTCTATTTTACTCAATTGTTATATCTTCTGTTTTCATGCCAGTACATACTGCTTTGAGAATGATAGCTTTGTAATATAGTTTTAAGATAGGTAATACAATCTAATGCCCCTCAGAATTATGCTTTCTAGGGTGATTTATGCTTCATTCTCAATTTTAAGATTATACTTCTTGTATCATGAAGAATGCCATGAGAATTGGCTAAGGGTTGAATTCTGTCTGTATGTTGCCTTGGTAACATGGACATTTTTACGCTACTAAATTTTCTGAGACATAATATAACTTCTCAGTTAAATATGCCTTAATTCCTTTCATCATGTTTTACAGTTTTCAGTGTATAGTTCTTTTACCTTCTTAACTAACTTGGTTCCCAAATATTTTGCTTAATTTTTGAAGCTACCATCATAAATTGGTTTGTTTTCCTGATTTCTTTTTCAGTTAGGCCAATATTTAGGTTTAAAAAGTACTATTGATTTACATATACTTAGTTTGTGTCCTGCAACTTTACCAAATTTATTGATTGATTCTAGTTTGGTTTGCTTTGGAATCTTCGTGGTTTGCTTTCTAGTAGAATTATATCACCTGAAAAGAAGGATAATTTTATTTATTTTCTGATTTTAATGCCTTTTATTTCTTTTTCTTGTCTGACTTTCTTAATAGTACTTGCTGTACTATGATGAATAGAAATGGCACAATGGGCACCCTTGCCTTATATCAGATTTTAGTTGAAAAGCTTTCAGTGTTCCTCTGCACATTATGAAATTATCTTTGAATTTTATATAAGCTGCTTTTATTATTGAAGGACTTTCCTCTAGAATAGAAATTGAGAATGTTTGTCAAAAAGATGTTAGATGTTCTCAAACGCTATTTTGGCATCAACTGAATTCATGATGTGGTTTTTGATCTTTCATTCTGTTAATATGAAGTACCCCACTGTGTACCATATACTGAATAAGCTTTGCATGCCTGGGATGGGTCCTACTTGGTCATGACTTATAGTCCTTTTGGATGTGTTATTGCTATATATTACTCAATGCATTATTATGTTTAATTTGCTAATATTTATTAAGATGTTTTTCATCAATACCCTTCAGATAATTTAGCCTGAAGTTTGCAATTTTCTTTGCTTATGATATGTTGTCTGGCTTAAATATCAAGGTGTCTCTAGCTCATAAATAGGTTTAGAAGTATTCACTCTGTCCTTATATTTTGAAGGAGTATTGCTGTTTGTTATATTTGTTTGTTTTTTAATTATTTGGCATAATTCATCCATGAAGTCGTATGTCCATGAGCTGTTCCTTTTGGGTAGTCTTCCTTAGTATTTCTACAAACCTTTGTTATTTCTCTGGTTATACTTTCTTCAATCTTGTTACTTTATATTTTTTATGGAAATGCTTTTTGTTTCCTTTAGGTTACCCAATTCATTGAAATAATAGATGAGGATAGTTCATTATAATACGTTTTATTTCTGAAGAATCTATTATAATTTATTCACTTCTTATTTTTTTGATTAGAACACTTTCCTTTCATAGTTAAACTACCCAAGTGTTTGTTTGTTTTATTGTTTTTATAAGCTCAGAGTTTTTTGATTTTATGTTTTCTCTGTTTGATTAATTTGTGTTCAAATTTTATTATACCTTTCTTTCTAGTAATGTTGGATGTATTTTCATCTTTTTTCTAGTTCCTTCAAGCAAACTGTTAGGCTGTTTCTTTGGGATCTTCTATTTTGATGTAGGCATTTATTCCTGTGGACTAATCCTGTATAACTGCTGTTGCTCTATCTCATAGGTTTTAAATATGTTGTCTTTTTACTTTGTTTCAAGATAGTTTTCAACTTTCTTCCTTTGATTCATCAGCAATTTGAGAAAATATTGTTTAATTCCCAAATATTAGTGAATTTTCCAAGATTTCTCCCACTACATTGCTATCTAATTTTATACCATTGTTGTCTGAAATGACATTACATATGATTTCAGTGTTCTTAAATTTGTGACAGCTTGCTTTAGGCCTAATATGATTCATCTTGGGAAATTTCCGTGAGCAATAAACAAAAATGTGATATATTACTATAGTTTGAAGAATCCCATATACGTTCATCAATTCCACTTGATCAAAGATGCAGTTCAAGTCCAGTATTTCCTTGTTAACTTTGTGCCTAGTTGATTGATCACAATTTGAAAGTGGCAGATTTAAAATTATTGTTATTGCATTATTATTATTTTCTTTTTATGCCAATTGATGTTTTATTCATGTACTTAGGTGCTCCATTTTGTGGTGGTAGTGTCATTATAACTGTTGCATCCTCTTGATACATCAGCTCTAAATACTAAATAAGGATGTTCTTGGTCTCGTGTGACAGAATGTAACTTGAATTATACTGTGTAAGAGATACATTTGCTCTTTTGTTTGTCATTTGCATGGAGTATCTTTTCCCACTCGTCCACTTTCTTGTTATGTGTGTTCCTAAATACTAAGTGTGTCTATTATAAAATTTTATTTCTTCTATTTAATATCAACTACTCTGTTTTTGGATATCTTAATCTATTTACATTTAATATTATAAATATTGCTAACTCGTAATTAATATTATTGACTGTTGAAGAGTTACAAATTTCATGTTGTTTTCCAGTTGTCCTGTAGCTTCCTTTGTTACGTTCTTCCTTGTTGGGTGTCCAGTGAATTGATAGTTTTCTGCATCACTCAGCATTGCTTCCTCTCTCTTTATCATTTGTGTGTCTGTTGTAGATTTTGTGTGTGTGATTACAATGAGCCATATGAAGAACAGCTTACAGGTAGAATCTACCATTCTAAGCAGATGATGAATTCTGTTGCACATAAAATCTGCTTAATTTTCATCCCCTTGAGCACATAATTTGTGCTTTTATTTCCATGACTTACACTGTTTTCTATTGTAGATCTCTTTATAATTTATCGTAGCTTTAGCCCCCTTTCCAGTTTGATTTTTAACCTTGATTCTAGACATGTATATGATGTAGACACCATCACTGCACAGCTGAGGTATTCTGTATCTGACTATTTCGAGAAAGAGGATTTATACTTTCATATACGTCCATGAAAATAAGTATCATCTTTTTATTTCTGCTTGAAGAACTCATGTATACAAGGCTCTAAGTCTGTCAAGCAGTGAGAAGTTCCCTCATATTTTGATTGTCTGCAAGTTATTTTCAGTTCTCCTCCTTTTTAAAAGGTAGCTTTGCTGTGTGTACTCTTCTTGGCTGGTACGTTTTATTCCCCCTTTTTGCTTTTCCTTATCTTTCCTTATCAATGTACTATCTCACTTTCTTTTTATCTGTAAAGTTTTTCTGGAAAAATTCGTTCAAAATACAGCAGGTTATTTTTTTTAATTTGTGGCTTGATACTGTTTTGATACTTTTAAATTCTCTTTTTGTCTGTAACTCTGACTGCTTGATAATACTATGTCTCAGAGAGGAACGCATCCTATTGAGTAAACTTGGGAATATTTAAGCATCATTGATCTGGATGTTTATATCTCCCTAAAAACATAGAAAATTTTCAGGAATTATTTTATTAAATAATCTTTATGTCCTTTTGTCTGTCACTTCATCTTCACCTACTAAAATGTAAATATTTTTCATTTAATGGTGACTCAGAGCTCTGTAGTTTGCCTTCATGCTCTTTATTTCCCCACCTCTTACCAGACATGTTAAAACACCGATTCTCAATTTCAGTTTTCCCTTCTGCTTGACCTAGTCTGCCACTGAATTTCTCAATTTTGTTTTCTATCTCACTGACTGGATTCTTCAGTTCCATTGTAGATCCTTGGTACTTTTCATATTGATCTTGTTTAGCATTTCTTATTCAGTTCCCAGGTTCTTTCTTGATTTCACTGAGCTTTTTATCTATTTTAAAAAATCTCACTGAGTTTCCTTAAACATTATTTTGTACTTTTAGGCAGTTAATAAATTATACATTTCTTTGTGTTCAGTCATTGAAAACTCTTGTGGTCCTTTGGTGGAATCAAGATTCATTACTTTTTCATGTCTTTTTTATCTTTTTATTTGTTTGTAAATTTAATAGCACAGCTCTCATAGAGTGTCTGATTCGGTGTTCTAGATTGTGCATAATTTCAGAGAGGAAAAAGAAATAAACAAACAAACCCTGGAAATTACTTGTGAGAGACAAATTTTACTAAGGCACTAACTGGAAAGCAGAGAGTTATTGATGACCTACTCGTGAGGGAAGAGCCACAAGAAGTGTGTGAGTCCGGCAGTGCTGCTCGGAGAAATGCCACTAAACGTTCTTACTCTACAATAGCCACGGAAGCCAGTCAGCTGAATTGCTCAACAGTAGGTTACTACAGGAAGGGGTTTTATAGATTAAGTAGTGGTGACATCTTCAACTTTGTTCCATTTTATGACCAGCATTCATAAACTGCCTACGTAATATGCAAGCAGAAAGGTAGCTTCTAAGGATAATACTAGTTTGTCCATTGCCAGGGCCTCACAAATCATACGTATGCATACAGTACAGTCTTTGTCTGCTTACAAAGTCTCTTTGACCTGGTGAAAGTCTTAGAAACACAAAAGGAGCATTTCAGGTATGTGGATGGTAAATGTCTTAAGTTTACTTAGGGAAGATACATAAAAAAATATTTCACCTCATTGCAGTATCAGCATGGTGCTAAGATAACGGATAGTGACTTTGGCTTCATCTGGGAGGTGTGGTGCTCCCTGCAGGCAGCTTCTTCCGCTGACCAGCATTAGGGATGATCACAAGGGCCACAGAGAACGAGGTTACAGGAAGAGTTGGCCGTGATAGTGGCCATGTAAATGCAAACAAGGACTTTAGGCTTCCTTCAGTTTTCATATTCCACAGTTGGAGATTCCTGGCTGTGGGAACCTGTCTCGATGGTAAGTACAGCATGGCTGAGAGGCAGCCAGGACAGCACTGAAATCCAGGGCCCAGGTGTTTAGATCAGACTTATTTTCTGGGCTCAGAGTCTTGCAAAACTATTGTTGGCACTTGAAGATTAAGGAACAGCCTCTTTGGCCAGGGCATAAGTGAGCACAGTTCTCCAAATAAGCTGGGGTCTATTGCTTTGAAGAGTACCTCAGCAGCTCAGGCCCAGGGGCCAAGATAAAGATATGTTTATGATTCTGGGGTTCAGGGTGCTGCACTGATACGTCTTTGGGAGCTCACACCCTAGTGAGAAGGCCACAGTTGCAGTTCAGGGTCTGGAACCAATAGTGCGTGCGGCTCTATGCAGTGGTGAGTCTGGCCTCTGTGATATTGCTTCATGACAGCAATGCTGCTTCTCTGAGATCAGTGATAGGACCAGTAAGGCCTGAGGAATGACAGGAGTCGGTGGTGGCTTGGACAGTAATGACTACACTGTGCAGAAAGTCATGTGCCTTAGGGTCTTGTACTACAGGGGCAGGGGACTGGTCCAGTGCCATGTAGGTGGAGTGCTGTGTTATTTGTTCTGGAAGGCAGTGACACAAGTCAGCAAAAGCTCTGACATAAGTTGCCACAGTGTTCATTCTCAGAAAGTGAGGGGATAGGAGTCAATATGTGTTAGCTAAGGTTCTGGGCGGTAGAAGTGCTCCAGTGTGCCAAAGGTTTGGAGCCACCAGAAGACGGGAGTGTTACTTTACTGTGCTCCTATTGGCATGTGGTGCTGGGCTGGAGATGTTCTACCAACTTAAAGTTCATGAAGGGCAGAGCACAACATTTTCTCTGGGTGAAGAAGTACAACTGTTCTAGTGTGCTATTTGCATGAGATACAAAGGAATGCTCCCTGTGTGGATGCTACCTCGGCTATCTTGCTGAGTGACTAACTGTTCTAGCATATCTGGTTTCTGGCTCTCTAGAGGGTGAGGTTTGCCTTAAGAGGAAGATACACTAGTGACAAGATTCAAGAATAGATACTCTCTGTGGTAATTGGGGCCTGAAGGAAGGGCAGAACAACATCTCTGCTCAGATGGGTACAGTAGTGGCAAAGCCTCCAAAGAACAGAATTCAGCAAGGATTTCAGTTCCAAGATGATGCACACCATGGCAGCAGACACCAGGGCAGAGTAAAATTTCAGCTTCTTCTCTGGAGTTAGCTGAGCATGTGAACGCTAGCAAGTTTCAACTGCATGCAGGGCCTCTAAGGATTGCAGGAACCTCCAGTAGTAAAGACTACAGGTGTCTGCAGTAGTGATGCAAGCTGCTGGGGTCCTCTTGGTGGCCTATTGCCTGCAGGAGGAAGTCCTTCTGGATTTTAGGTTGATCCCAAATGGGGAATGAAGTTTAGGAGACGAGTTATTTCCTTCAGTTTTCTGAGTGAGCCTTCCGTGTGGGTTTCTGTGCTGAATAAGATTTCTATTGTTTCTTTGTTGTTCTCCAGAGCTTTTCTTTAGGAATTGCCTTTGAAAGTCATTGTTTCCTCTTTTTGGAGGATTGGGTTGTTGTGGAAAGCTAAGCTTCTTTTTGGCCATCTTTCTGACATTTCTGACATTCACTGAGATCTGCTCTGGGGCTTTGCAGGTGTGGAAGTACCACTGACAGGTATTTAAATCCTTGCTTCAGGAAGCCCTTGTACTTGTAACAAAGGAAAACTGAGTCCCTGTGTTTCACTTTCCTCTAAACACTCAGAGTAAAAAATGCTGGAACACTTATATTAAAACAAATTGTATCAAAACTCTGTAAAATGTGGCAGACACAAACATTACCTGAAACCCATTTCTAACTTCTTGTTCCTATACAAACCTTATCATTAAAACTGAGGTTTTAGTGCAAAATCTAACAAATATATGTCTGCATGGTGGAGCAATTGCTTGAGGTATTTGAGGTTTTGTTAGTTAAAATTGTTTTACCAAACATTAAAAGATGTACAGTGTGTGAGAAAAACAAGTTCCAACCTAACTTCTTTAAAAACATTGCCAAAATGGCTACTGAGATAGTTTCCTAAAAGTATATTTTAGCAAAATAGCTAATGGAACTAGGGAGAAAGCAAGGAGGTAGAGAAGGAGGAAAAGCAATGTGAAAAATGAAGAAGATTCAGAAAGTAATCACCCCTGACTACTCCCTACCTTACACTAGTATTAGTTGTTTAGTGATCATCCAACATGTATTTTTGCATTCTTGTTTAGATTTTAATTAGTTTCTAATCACTCTCAGTAGCTACCTGATTTTTATAATGCCCTATGTCATAAAATATATTTTCTAAATGTCAGAAGATCCAGTTGATGATAGCACTTTAAATAAGAAAAAAAGTTATTCAGTGTGACCCCTTACCACACACAAATTTTAAATGTTTTACTTTGGTTTTTAAATTTCATTTTGGAAAACTTAGGTTTATGCAGTTCATTATGTACTTTTTCACTTAAATGTCTGCCTTGAGATCATTTTCTATGTCAATTTATATTCTCCAAAGAAATTGTGTTATATTTTGTGCCGTATTTTTTTTTTTTTTTTTTTTTTTGCTGTACTGAGGATCGAACTCAGGACCCTGTGCTTGCTAGGCAAGTGCTTATTCCACTGAGCTATATCCCCAGCCCGATACTTTGATAGATGTTGTCTGTTTCATCATTTGTCTGTTTTATGTAGCCAATCTGTAGGGTTAGGTTTAGGGTTAGGTTGAGGGTTAGGGTTAGTATTCGAGTCTATGGCATTTCTAAAAGTGCTATGTAAGCTGAGTCTAACCAGGAGGATGCATCTAGTCTAATGAAATACAGGTAAAATCCAATATCATTTATGGAAGTCAAATGTGTTCTAATCTGACTAGTCAGAAGTAAATATTCCTGAAACGTATGTAGGGCATGCTCTACAAAATAGCCGATCTTAATTAGTGTCAAAGTCACTGAAGCCACGGAAAGATCAAGCCTCCACTCCCCTTCAAGGCACCCAATAAGGCAGACAACCTCATGCAGCAGATATTTCTCAAGTGGTGGATTGTGGCTTGACATGCCAAGTGTCAGCTTTTCATTTTACCGGTTGTGTTGTGATTGGTGTAAGCAAATGGAATACAGTTCTTATTCGCAGGAGAAACACTGAAATGTGGAAGGTGCTGAGGTGTCCCATGGTCAGCTGTCAAATTGTGCAGTCTGTAACTCACCAGTAAATCTTCTGTAAGTCTAACTGTAATTACAATATTTTACATTTCATGAGTGGTTGAATAAAGACAACTAAAAACAAACAGATAATAAAAAATAGCTGCATTCCATAGAGTCAATATAGTAAATTGTGGTAGTAACTCCTACAGGTAACTAGCCACACTATAAATAAGCATTTTGCAGAAGTGCTGATTAAAGCTGAGGTCAAATGAAGAATAATTTTAAAGGAATTCTGTTACTAATGAATGGGGGGTCGTGAGTGGTGCAGGGCTTGCCTGATGTGCACTGGGTTTGGTCCTCAGGAATACCAAAAGACAAAAGAGTACAAAAAGGGGGGCTGGGGATATAGCTCAGTGGCATAAGTGCCTGCCTCGCAAGCGCAAGGTCCTGAGTTCAATTCCTGGTACAAAAAAAAAAGTGCAGAAAGTGAAGAGATTAACAGAAAAACAATGTATTTCAAACTAAAATAAGAGAAGAATCACACCATAAGGAATAATCTGTGGACTTATTTGTGGCCTTCATATTTTCATATCAAATATATTTTACAATACTCCTATTGATTATATTAATCATTGAACACCTACAGCTAAATAACATTAGTCCTTGTGCTGTCAGTCTGTCATTCTGAATGGAGAGATGCTCTAAAATTAGCATGCTTTAATAAGCAAAACTGCATGCATACAACATAATGCAGAAATATATTATTGCGTTAGTCAGTTTTCTCATTGTTGGATGTAGTATCCTACACCATAACTTAAAGGAGGAAAGGCTTAATTTGGCTCCCTTTGAAGGAGATTAAATGCATGGGTTTCCAGCTTCAGGGTAAAAACATCATGGTGGAAAAGCAGACATGGTGCTGGGCCAAAGATGCTTGCTTCTTAGCGGAAGAAGGGAAACGGGCTAGGGAGGAAGTAGCCAGACGTAGACTTCAAGTTTATACCTTCAGGATGCACCTATGCAAGGCCAGTTCGGTCCATGAATCCCTAGGAAGATTCCAAAGCCAACCTAGTTGACATTCAACCCAAACACCACAGCTACACACCCGTATGTGAGGATACAACAAAGACAAACTGACGGACTGGGGATATAATTCAGTGGCATGAGCACCTACCTGGCAAACGCAAGGTTATGAGTTCAATTCCTGGTACCAAAATCAAAACAAAACAAAAACCTGTCGTATCAGTGTGTGTCTACATTAGGAGGCAGATACTAAAGGTTCCTCAGGGACAAAAATACTATCAGATAAGAACAATTATTTTACAGTAGATTATATGCCAGGGACGAATTATAGCAGAAAACTCTGCAACTCAATTTTCAGTTGCTAGTTAGAAAATAGGTACTTTTCAAGAACATCTTAGTAAAAAAAGGTGCGTGCCTACATTTTCTGAATATATTTATGTGAGATCTCATGGGTAAAATGGCCTTTCTTCCTATGAATTCATTGATTATAATTTATAAAGTCAGCTAAAATAATGATGGTTCTTAGTTTATTTAAATGTAACACTTGGAATTCAATTGCCATGAAGTTTCTTCTGAAATCCACCTTCGTACCTTCTTAAAAACTTTATTTCCCTCTTCTTGCACACCTGTTTTCCTGATTGTGTAGAAGACATTTTCTATGCTATAAAGCTGTGGTACTACTGCTGTGGGTGAAAACTGGTTCAGTTATCATGAGAACTGACGTTGGAAATACATTAACAACATTTGAGAGAAGTAGTCCCTTCCTTTCATAAGGTCAGACACAGCAATTTCCAATCCGGCTTCCTGTCTCAATAAAATATAGTTCCCACCCTGAAGGATGGCATTTCATCTTTCACTTTTGTTCTTCAGTAATATTTACTGAGATTGATTAATATTTTAAATGTACCCTCTTGTAACAATGAATTTGCTAAATTCACCTTCTTTTGTATAGTGCGTTTCTATTTTTCTAACACAACTTTCAAGCTCCACAATCTTAATTACCGAATCTCATTTTTCAAAATTTGTTTCAATGGCCTGTTCAGGCTCCTGAAAACTCAAAGGAATCCTAGATTGACACTCTCATCTTGCTTTGTGCTCTCCAGCTGGAGGTTTATGATCCTTTTAGGACATCCTTATGGAACGGTACACTTTCCATTTTGTTTTTCTCATCATGATTTTTCTCTTTGCATTACATTTTTATGTTGATGTGGGGAAAAAGCATGAATTTTTCATTGTGTATTATTCCTGTAACTTCTCTGGTGATTCCCAAAGGTTTCTTCATCCTTTTGGTTGTAAAAGTTATATATTTACAATTTTTCATGAAATTTCTAAAGCAACTAAAGATTCTTATTTAAAGCAAGTAAGTTTCTCAGTATTGGGATACGGTAATAAAGGATCCAGTCATTTCACCTTATCAGGAACTTAATTTTCAGAAGTCACTAAATCCTCTCTTCCCATATTTGGGGTGAGAATGTACATATACAAAATAAATCAAAATCCTATCTCTGTCTTTCTCAAAATTTAATTACATACTGGCTATTTTTTCTCCATTTAAGTAGATCTCAGAGCACTATGGCTGTGAATGAATTGTATACTTCTGTGTTACAGAAATTTATCCCTTTCAGTCTGAGTTAGAAGCAGAGACAAAATATTATTCTGACGATAAACATGAAGGGGCACTGCTGCTTTAGAACCTAATATGTTACTTTGATCAAATCATTTTAATAAAAGTGTGATAGTTTAACTATAGTATGAAAATCTGCCTAACACATTTCAAATGTGAAATATGAAAAGGATTATACATTTTAAAAACATTCATAACTGATGATCTGTTATTTATAATCATTCCTTGGTTAGTAAAATATTGTCTGCAAAGTTGGAGCATGTCCTTACTGTTAGGAGAGTGCTAGAAGAAAAAGCTTCTTGCCCAGATCTATTTCTACCAACTTTAAACTTTCGTTCCTTAGAAAAAGAATTATTTGAAATCCTCTATTCAGTGCAAATTCACTGAGGTCTAATTTAGATTTGCTCTAATCTTTCTGGAATTAACACTTAGATTTTTATTTACAATAATTTTTGCTTTTCAAATTCCATAAAAGATCATAAAACAACGGGACATTCAAAGTCTTGTAGTAATTTTTAAAGTAAAAATGCAATTTTCCTATCAGATGAAACCATCTATTATTTTCTTGAGGATTTCATCTATTAAAGAATAAGATAGATGTTCAATTTTTTAAATAGCCTTAAAATTAACTTAGAACATCTTTTTAAAAATGATATAACAGCACAGGTGATATGCAGTCCTAGTTAACAATTATATCATTTTATTGGTGATAAAATTAACCATATTTGTTGTAATAGTTCATTGATGATTATATTTTTATAACTTTTGCTTTTAGTTTCATTGGAAGAATACAAATTTGAGATTTATATTATTCTTTTTGAGTGTTCAGCAACATATCAAACACTTCACCTCTGGTTACTTATCGGTGTATTTTTTAAAAATTAAACCACCAGTTCAGTGCTTACTACTCCCCTTTTAAAACTAGAGAAAGTTTCTTTATAACCTCCTCTTTATAAACTAGAGAAAGGATTTGCTAGCAAGTGACTGTTATGTATAAGGAACACCAGCGCCCAAAATTTCTAGACTATCTACCCTGTGCCACCAGCGCACATCCAAAACATGGTTGTAGAGGATTGAGACTTTTACAATAAATGTGTACGGATATTAATGTTATTTGAAGTAGACTTTCAAGCAAGTTCTTTGGTTTTTTTTTTTAATAAATAAACATAATTTACTAAAGCTTACTGGTGCGAGTTAGGTTTTCCGTGTTTGTAATTTTTTGGTGTTAGTACATATTTGTAGTATATTAACCTTTACAGTCTTTCTGTGATGTTGGCGTATGTTTGGGACACATCTAATTCTCTACGTTTTCCCTCTCTGTCTTCCCCTGCTGTCTCTTGATTCTCTTCAAATTTAACCTATGAATTAGGTTTTTAGCTTTCCATCTCTGTTTTACCCTTTGTAGACTGACATGTTAAAATCATGGGATCACCTCTGTACGGGAGAAACTCTGTCCAAGCCCCGAGCGTGGACGTAATGATCACAGCACGTAGTGAGCACATCCGCGGTGGGAAGCAGGTGCACCATGTATCTCAATTCCTTTTTCTCTTCCCTCTCTCCCCTTTTATTTTACAGCGCTGGATTTATTTCTTTATCTCTAGAATTTGTGATATTAATTATCATAGATGAGGACCTAAAACAGATGGGTCAAAAACATCTAAAATACATGGGAGAGTTTTACTAAGTCTTCAAGGTATAGTTATAAACACATTGTCCCTCCTGGATTACAGTAACCGGTTTCCTTTTCTCTTTCTTCCCCTGATGATAAAGTTAGCATTTACATTTTATTTTTGGCATTATATCCATCCACATTTTGCTCTTATCAAAGCTAAATTTGTTTATAATCTCTTTAGAAATAACTCCCTATTAAGAAATCTCTTCATAGCATTCTAACCTGTTGTGACCAAGACTCCTCCGTGTGTGTGTGTGTAACAGTGTTTTAAAGATATTGATTATAAATTTTTTGGACTGTATCTAATTTTGTCTTTTTATCCCAATGTGGAATAATATTAAAAATTGTATATTACTATACAACTTGTTAGCTTTATGCTTTTTGTTTGCTTTGAATAACAATAAATTTTATATAAACTAAAAACTAACAGGACTATATCTAGTAGCTATAGTACATATCTATAGTTACTATTTATCCTTAGAAATAATTTCATAATATTTATTTTTATCTTAATAGGTGCATTTATATTTTAGTTATTTATCCTGTTAGAAGTACTGTTTTATGTCTGTAGATCTCATTAACATGTGTCACTCATTAGTTTGTAGAAAGAGTAGTGGTGTGTGAATAGTGTGGACCAATATCAGGTCCTGAGCTTTCGTTTGGGCTCACTAATTACAACAATACTTCACCGATAAATTTATTTGTCCTCACTTCAGGATTCTCATCCTTAAATCAGAGGTTACAACTGTATCTATATTATAGGGTGAGACTCTAAATAAGTATGCTTCAAGGTAGCATTTGATAAGAATTAAGTGTCTGGTGCTTACTTAAACTCTAAGTTACTTTTGGAATGTATATTGCCCTTCAGGTGGGCTCAGTCATGTACACTGAGGGAAATGATTTTTATCCACTGTAGTCCATACACATTCTGGGAACAATATAGCTTTCTGTTAAATCTAAAGACCTAGATGTCTTTTATAATAGCATAATAAGTATTTGAAATACCTGACCCTCACAGCCCTGGAATCCTAGAAGTCTTTAGAGAAAATGCTTGGCATTAAGAGAATGTCTTCGTGTCATTGGCAGTGAGCTGGTATCTGACTGTTTTGCCCATTGTAAAACTCGCTTTTCTAACTGTCAGATGTTCCGTCTCACACACCACACACATGTGTGCACACCCACAAACAATCCCACTATAGAAACAGAAATGGAGCATTCTCCATGACCAGAGGTGAGGCTCTTACTCAGTGGTAGGTCTTTCTCACAGTCACATCTTGTAACAAAATCACAAGCAGATACCTCCGTTCAGACAGAGGAGCGATTAGCAGGGGTCCCTGGGGCCTTCTGTTGGGAGGAGACGGAGGCAGCCATGGCCCTCCCGGCATGCTGCTCTTTCTCCAGTCTTGTTCTATAATACTATTTAAAAACTTTATTTTAAAGATAAAAGAACACAGACATATTAACAAACACACAGACATAGATAGAACTGCAATAAAACAATACAAGCAAAGCAGAATTTCAGACAAGTTGATAGGAAATTAACAATAGTTGTTTGTTGTGGTGGATACATTGTGTCAACTTTGGGAGTCTAGAGCTTTGGCTGAGTGATTCAGCAGGAAGCCAGGGTGCTTACTTTGTGTACATCCTGAACCTGTTTAAGAGGAGGGCATGGAGACTGTGTGAGGGGTACACACCCCCTGGGTGGGAGTAGCCTATTTACAATATAAGGGAGGGAAAGAGGCTGCTTGCAGTCATTCCTCCCTTTTGCTGGTTGTTTGCTGTTCTCTGCTGCCATGAACATTTGCCCTCTGCCATGTGCCACTCTGCCTCAGAACCAGCCAAGTATGGACTGAAACCTCCACAAACTGTGGGCTAAATAAACCTTTCCTTCCTTCATTTTGTGTGTTGGGTATTTTGTGTCAGCAACAAGAGAAAAGTAACCAAGACAGAATTTGGTACCAGTGGAGTGGGGTTGTTGCTGTGACTATACCTAACCATGTGGTTTAAGAGCCTTTGGAAATTGCTTGTGGGAAGAGTTTGGAAAGGTTTGGAGATGTCTGGTCAGAGCTTGGCAGACCAGAAGGCTGATGGAAATCATGCCAGTAAAGACCAGGTTTGACAGGTTCCTGCTGGGAAGGACTGCACTGGCTGTTGGACTCCAGATGATGTATGTTATGGCTTGGCAGAAACTTTATTTGCATTTTGCTCATGCCCAGAGACTTTGCCTAAGACTGAGATTGAGGGCGGCAACAAACTGATTAATCTGGCAAAAGAAATTTCAAGGCAGTCAAATGTTGGGGCAGTGGCATGGCTATTGTTGGGGGCTTTTAGCTAGATTTATGTTGACAATCAAGAGCAAAGAGCCCAGCAGGATGATTTAAACTGTTGTGAGTTTGGCCAGAAAGGAAGCTCCAGTAAAACTGTGGATTGCAAAGATAAGGCTGAGGAGCTCTCTATTGCTGAGAAGGAACCCAAAGAGTGCCACCTTCCAGAATGGCGGCGGCGGCCACACCAGGTTCCAGAATGGAGGTGGCATAGAGAATTTGTTCCTCAGCATTGGATTCAGAGTGCCCAGCCATCCAGGTACTGGACCCCTATGGCTAAGAGAGAGGAAAGTTTGGCTACTGCTCCAGGTGGCAGCAGACCACATGGCCCTGCCTTTAGGTGCAAGGAAAATGCAAGAGTTTTGAGGTTAAAGAGGCTTCCACCCAGATTTCAGAAGGCCTGGGAGGCCAGGCAGTGTGCCCCCGAGAGGGCAATATGTGAGGCTGTGAGTGTGAAGCAAAAGGTGCCCTAGAGATGTCAGAAGTTTAGAAAAGCCAGGAACGTGGATCATCTGAGGAAAGCTGAAGGAGGGAGCAAAGCAGGCCTAAGAGAGAAGCCATGGAGGCTGTAACCACCAGAAGTGCCATATTAGTGGACTCAGGCAAGCCCTTTGGAGCTCACAATGTACAACATGTTGCTTCAGATGCTGGATGTAGAATTACAGGACACAATGTTAGCCCTGCTGGATTTTAGACTTGCTTTGGTTCCAACGCTCTACATTACCCTGCTGGTGCCTTTTGGAATGGTGATATTTATTTTGTGCCTTTAAATGTTGGAAGTGTTTAATTTTCATTTGTATGGGGGCAAAATGTTATGGTTCTAATATAAGCACGTCTTTGTATCGGGAAACTGGTTTAAAGAACTGTGGTTGCCAAGTTGACAAGGGGTGGAATGTTATGGTTGATATATTGTGTCAACTTGGGGAGTCTAGAGCTTTGGCTGAGTGATTCAGCAGGAAGCCAGGATGCTTACTTAGTGTACACTCTGAGCCTGTGGAAGAGGAGGGCATAGAGACTGTGTGAGAGGTACATGCCCCCTGGATGGGGGTAGCCTGTTTGCAATGTAAGGGAAGAGAGGAGGCTGCTTGCAGCCACTACTCCCTTTTGCTGGTTGTTTGCTGTGCTCTGCTGCTATGAACGCTTGCCCTCTACCATGTGTCACTCTGCCTCAGAACCAGCCAAGTATGGCCTGAAACCTCCACAAACTGTGGGCTAAATAAACATTTCCTTCATTCATTTTGAGTGTTGGGTATTTTGTGTCAGCAAAAAGAGAAAAGTAATCAAAACATTGTTGTATTTCATATTGTTATTTTCAAACAGGTTACTTAGAAAAATAGCTATCCAAGATTGATCGAACAATTCAGCATTAAGTATTCTTTTCAATAAAGCAATGGAAATTAGTAGTACAATTTTCTTAGCTGTCTTGTGTGTGTGTATTCATATTTTTCCCTTCTTTCTTCCTTTCCCTCATTCTTTCCTTTTAAGAAGTTTTTTTTCCTTTCACAATATCTATTGTGCCTTTTAGATTTTATTTACTCTTTCAGATTCTTATACTAGGGAGACAATATAATGTTTACACATGAAAGTCTGATTTAGTTCACTTATCAGTATGGTCTCCAGATGCATCCATTTACCTAAAAAAGCCTCGAGTTTATCTTTCTTTATAGCTGAGTAATATTCCATTATATAAAAATACCACATATTTTTTATCTCTTCCACAGTTGATGGGCATTTAGGTTGTTTCAATTATTTAGCTATTAAAAATTGCACTGCTAGCCTAATGCCACTATGCATTGTCTTTAATGTTCTTTTAAATTATTATTTTCTTATTCTTTTTAATGATTTGATCAATCTTCTATTCTTATATCTGGTCATCTTAGCAGCTTCATCGAAGATAACAATATGTAATATAACAACTACTGTTAATCCCTATCATTTGGTTTGCAACCCTGTATCAGGTTTAACATCCTTGCTTTGTGTTGTTTGTATTTTGCTTTTGTTCTTCTTATTTTTGTACTATTTTCTTTAAAAATAAAACAAACTGTACTGCTATAAACATGGGTGCACATAATATCATTGTGATATGATATTTTCAGTTCTTCTGGAAAAATACCCCAAAGAGAAACAGCTGTGTTGAAAGGGACCTCTAATCCTAGTTTACTGAAGACTCTCCAGACTGATCTCCACAATGGTTCCACCAGTCTACACTCCCACAAACAGTGGTGAAATATTCCTTTTTCCCCATAGCCTCCCAGTATTTGTTATGGGTTGATTTCTTGATAATAGCCATTCTTTGTGGGGTGAGATGGAATTTCAGTGTTGCTTTAATTTGCATTTCTCAAATGACCGATGATGTTGAACATTTTTTTCATGTATTTATTTGCCATTTGTATTTCTTCATCTGAGAAGCATGTATTCACCTCAGATTCCCAAGTCTTTTGAAAACAGTAATCATCTCATACTTTGCAGTACCTTCAACGTAATGGTCCATCTGCTTAATCCTCTTGCTACCCAGAGGACAAGGCCAGTCCTGATGTACAGATAACTTCTTCCAAACGGTCACTGAGTGTGACAAGGAATTTCATTTTAAACACTTTCTTACTGTAACAATTTAAAGATAATTAATTCCAGTAGTGTTCTCTTTTCTTTGTATTTTCACTTAGAATTTGCAAAGCACATGAGGAATCTTTGTTTGAACAAAGTGCTATGCACTTAGGCATCTGGACTGAGGAGCATAAGGCTGATGAGGCGGTAACAGTCCAACCCAAATCACATTCAATTATGTGAAAAGCAACAAGTCATCAAACGTAATGCATTCAGTTTCTCACATTGAATGTGAGGTGTTGTACTTAGGAGATAGCATTTGCAGATTGCCATCTGAGTTGGATAAGTTGTCACTACGCCCACACTGGGGTGTGTGATGGCCAGTTTGATCCATGGTCTCCAAATGCAGCATCCTAGGCCTTGGTGACATGACTGCACTGGATTGTAACATACAAATGAGACAAGTTGATCTCTGAGCCAGGCATATGCTCACAGTTCTGTGTAACCGCAGATAGATTCCCTTGACAAGTCAAAGCCCTGGCTTTCTATCTGTGGATACAGGCTGTTATGGTTGATACAATGTGTCAATTTGGGGAGTCTAGAGGTTTGGCTAAGTGGCTCAGCAGTTCTGAATCTTGGGGAAAAGAGGACCCTTACCCTTCTGGGATGTTGTTCATTGTGTCAGTTTGAGAAGTTTATAAGTTTAACTTTGTGATTCAGCAGGGAGCCAGGGTGCTTACTTTGTATTCATCCGGAGCCTGTGCAAGAGGAGGGTATGGGGATTATGTGAGTGCTACACACACCCTGGGTGAGGGTAGCCTGATTATAATATAAAGGAGGGAGAGAGGCTTGCTTTTCTCTGCCACTCCTCCTTTGTGCTCTTGTTGCTTTTGCTGTCTTCTGCCATGAACTGTTGCTCTCTGCCATGTGCCACTCTGCCTTGGAGCCAGCAAAGTATGGACTGAAACCTCCACACACTGTGAGCTAAATAAACCTTTCCTTTCTTCATTTTAGGTGTTGGGTATTTTGTCTCAGCAATGAGAAAAAGTAACCAAGACACATGCCATCAGTGTGGCCCTGAAGATGGGTATTTTCTCAAAGGAGGGCTACTTCATGCAAAGTGGTTTAAATACAATTAAACACATAGTTAAACCTCATTACATATGGCTTCTGCCTTAAGTTTTTGATTCTACAAAAATGCTTTCAATAAGCAATTGACACAGAAAATACATATTACTTTATCCCATAATTTGAAAACTGTTACACAAAATATTACATAATAGATCAATTACAGACTGAGTGTTTTTAAAATATGAGTGTAGAAATAAAACTTCTATGGACAGAAGAATACCATATGCTTTGTATTTTACATAACATCAGTTACAAAGATTATGTACGTATATCTTACTTATTTTGAAACAAACTAGTACACTGATTACTGTAAGGCATGTGACTTGTTAAATGTCAGGAATGAAAAAAATTTATATACAAAAGGAGAGAAAGTTGTATTTTATTCCTAATATAAATTGTGACTCTGGTTTATACTGTGTTCAGTTATTCTCAAAAATTCTATTTTTGAACAACATGTAAATTAAACTGTACTTCATTAATGTGTGCACAATATGTATGCCACATTTATGTACTTTTAAACCAGGCATTATTACATTATTACAAGCACTGACATATAACATATGCACTGATTTTAACTAAATGGAAATGTTTCAAACTGACGTTAACACTGACTTTAGATTGTAAGAGGAAAATTACTTTTCAAATAAGTTCTGATGATTATGTTATTACATAGAAAAATGAGAGAAGAGTACAAAATTCCCTAGGATAGAGCTAATAGTTCATCTTGGAAACTTGCTCCTTGGTGTTCCCAGCTTCCAATTGCATTGCATGAAATGTCTTTTCCATGCTAGCGATACTGAGTGTATTAGCAGTTCCATTTGCGTAGCAAACACATGCATTCATTGCCTTCTGCCTGCCTTTGTGTCTAATAAGCATCTCGAATTTGACATGAACTCCTCAGGTAATGGATTGATCATGTCCAATACCTGGGAGTCACCTTTCAGATCTCTTTTGAAAATGTCCCTTAGCTGATACAGCAGCAAAATTATCTCAGACCAGCGCCGTCTTCTTCCAACCTCTTCTGCATTGTTTTCCTCACTTCTCACCTGAGCTCCTGTTTTAACCCTTGCCTCCTACTAACTTCCAGTGTCACTTAGTTTAGGGTCTGCAACGCTGCGAACCTCGGCGCTCCTCTCGCCACTCTCGTCTTCTGCGCCCTCGGGGATAAGTCACCGCGGTCCCTGTATCATATCTCTCACCTGCAAAACTCAGCTTCTTTCATTTCGTTGCCTCCCCCTCCAAATATCGTAGATAGTTTAACCCTTCTATTCCGAGAGTCCTCTCAAAGTCATCTCTTACCTTCCCATTTAAATGACAGTGCCCGCTGAGCCTAGCGCTCCGCAGTGCTTCTGAGTGTCTGACATATTTATTATATTTAAAAACGGTGTCATTGCTCTTGTTCCTTGTCCTGTCTCGCACAAATGAAAGATCTAGAAGACAAAGCTGTCTCCTGTTTGGCTCAGTGGTATTTCCTCCTGCAGGAACAGCGCTTGGCCCTCTGGGGGCAGGCAGTATTTTTTATTGGCTTCCCACTGTATAGTTATTATAGGTATTCCCATAGGCCCAAGACACTGTACTTTCTCAAACAGTATGTACATGTACAGTTGAAATCATTTCTCCAGTTCTTTGCATTTGCTTAAAAGAAGTAGCAGTTAGGGAGAAGGACAGTATCTTATGGGACTGGAATTGAGATTGTACTTGTTCATCATGAGAAGCTGTTTAGAAGAGCTATGAAGCCAAGCCAAAGATGATACCATCCATATTAATGAGTGCTTGTTGAACAGTTTGGCCCCCAAACTTCCCCGTCATCTGACAAATGTGTGGGATTAATTAAATACATTTTGTGTGAGGTTGTGCAGCCAGATACCATTTCCCCCAACGAACAGCAGTTTTTTATACCTCCCTAGGAAGAGCTTCAGCACAGTATGCTAGGATATAGAAACCTCATGGCAGGTTGGGGCGATACACTATTCCTTTTACATCTGATGTTGGATCAGGCTCACATGAGTCCAATCTGCTACTTGAAAGCTTTAACTACCTGAGGAATTCAGAACAAGTTGGGTCAGCTGCAGTGGTGAGGCATGAAGATAATTAAAAAGCTAAAACATAAGCACCAGTGAGGAAAGGGAAAATGATGTGCTTTATTTGGTTTTATAGAAAAGAACCAGGGATATTACTTGATAATTCTCCTTAAGGATATAAAGCAGCACTCTTCAAAAGGTGATGAGCACCTAGTTTTAATCACATCTGAAATAATAGGAAGACACAGAAATTGTGAGGAGTGATACTATTTATAAAAAAGAACATTGGAACGCTGAAGAATGGGCTCCACGTAACAAGTATCAGAGCAAGGATGGGAATTTTATTCTTTGGGGACTTTTAAATGTGTACTTGTTTGGATCATTCCTTGAGCGAGGGACCAGATGACCAGCCACAATTCTTCCTGTACTATGACCTTGCGTGTCCTCATTTACAAGGACAAGTACAATCTCCTGCAGCCAATTCTCTTGTAAGCCCTGTGTTCTCTGTTTATAGGATTCCTAAACATACAGATGATGACTTTTTAGTATGCTGTAATTATTTTCTGAAGTAGAATATTAGAACTAAAATCCTGAAGATGTTTTCTAACCATTAATTAAAACTACTAATCTCATTAGGTAATTTTGAAACTTATCCTCTTTAATGAAGCTCTAGGAAGTCAATCTTATTATTCTGTGTGTCGATTGCTTTGTTTTGCTTGTTCTAATTTATGTTAACTGAAAGTAGTCAGGCTTTTTTTCTTTCTTTTTTCCCTAATAATAATGTTCTGGGGAAAATTTGAACATCAAGCAAAATAATAATGAAAATGATTCAAGTATATTAAATAAGAAATCAAACAGAGTTACCATAAGGAGTTTATTTGATAATTACAATCTGTGTGTAATCCATCCACTTTCTTAGATAGTCTCAAATGAAAAACTATTTCCTATATGAATGTAAAGCATTTTCCCTCTTGAGCTAGTTATCTTTTTTCATAAAGTAGAGCTTCAACCATAATGTGAAGATAGATTTAACAAAGGAATCACTACGAATACCATAAGGAAAGAGGTATGCTATGATGCGAGCGGATGCGTTATGGAGTACACGGTCCTTGCTCATAAAAGTCCAGGAAAAGGAACCTTAGCTTTTTTCCAGAACATTGGTTCATTGTATAGTATCTGCCTCTGAATCTGGTAAATCTCAGTGACATAAAGTTAGGAAGAGGTGTGCCATTTACAACCCTATGTTTTGGAGTCATAGAAAACTAGGAGAATTAATTCTAATAGTAGAATGTGACTTTTCACTCTCATGATGGGAAAAATCCATGGAGAATGCTTACATATTTCATGAGCATATTTTACTTATAAATTTTAGACTCTTTACATGTTCAGTATATCAATTTGTTCAAATCATTTGCCTTTACCATTTCTATTTTTGTTTTTATATATTTATTTTGTTATTCAACTGGTTGTTTCAAGGAGTATATAAAAGCATGAAAATTGTGCACAGAATGGTTAATGTGATGTTTCAAAGCTTGTAAGGTATTGTGTAATGTTTAAATCAGGTTACCATACTTATCTCCTCAAACTTCTACCATTTCTTTAGTGAAAATAGTCACAATCTTTTCTTCTAAGTTTGTTTAAATGTGGTATTTTTAAACAAACAGGTTTAAAATGGTATATCACAGTTGTTCTATGTAACTGTTACATATGTAACAGTAGTTATACAGCTGCCTTACTGTGAGACAGTACACCAGAACTTCTCTCTTCTAACTTTGAACCCGGTGATCAGCCCTTCTGTAGCCATCATCCCCTGCACTCCCCGAAGCAGCCATTCTACTGGAGACTTCTGTGAAATCAGTGTGTTTAGATTCAGCAGAAGAGGGACGTCAAGCAGCACTAAGACGGGCTTAGCTCATTTAAGACACTGATTTTGAATTATCTAAACTTTAACTTTCTCAAATACAGACTAGACCATGGGAGAAAGTCATGACAAATGGTGTTTTCCAAGTGGAAAATACTATTAAGTGGAACAATAAATAAGTATCTATGGTGACTAGGCTTTTGCATTTATACAGCTCTGTTAAGGTGTAACAATTGAAACGCTTGTGTAAGCACAGACCTACATACAGAGCGCACAGCCGGCCTTGCTCTGAGGAGGATGGCAGCAGAGGCAGATTTGTCTAACAAGACACACTCTGGAAGCCATGTTTCCTTCTCAGGGTGCACATGATTAGCTGTTCTTTTAGAAGATGGAATCGCCTTCAGAAATGATTTGTACATTACGCATTGTCCCACGGTAGCATCATGAGATTCTGCACATCCTTGTGCAAGCGAGTACCAGAATACTCAGGGTTCAGACAGACAGGGTCTAGTTTTTAAATAATTATCAATATTAGTGATGACAATATGGCAGTTATTAGTGCTACTATGTGATACGAGAGATACTGTGGAACACTCAGTTTGTATCCATTGCTTTCCTAAGTAATATGCAAGTATTAGATCATTCAATCTGCACAGAACCCTGAGTCAGGTACTGTCACACCCTTCCTACAAATTACTCTTAGGGAAATGAAGTTAATAGTGACATTAACATTCCAACATCTGCTGAATGACTGCAAACTTGGATCTCTGTTTAATGCTCAGTTTCCCTAATAGAGATCTGATGGATTTGTCTGAGATCCTGCTTTCATCATCAGAAATGAAGACTGTAGCCCAATCTGACTGATCATTATAAAGGTTAAAGGAGGGAATGTATTTGAAGAGTATGTCCATTTATATGAGAGCTTATAGCTTCTTACAAAGAAAAGAAATGTAAAGTTGCACCCATTCATTTCCCAGGTAAAAAAACAAAATCCAGAAAAATTGATTTACATATATATAACTCATACATATATGCATAATATCAAATTTATTTTTATTTTACTTGATTGTAAAGTATCTCCAATTTTTTATTTTAAATTTTTTTTTACTTTTTTTTTCTTTTAGAAACATAAAAGTACAAAAACATATTGACAAACAGACACCAATTATCATAGAAAATAGTACAATCACAACTAATCTATAGACAAGGTGATATGGTCTCAACAGTGGTTATTGCTTTATCCATTGATATCTTCAAATTGTAGATGTATGGACCCATATACAGACATGCAAATTTAGTCAGACAGTTAATCCTCTC
>PVLD010005571.1:0-110652 GCA_004027595.1 Dinomys branickii
CTTGTTAAAAATATAGAACAGCAGGCATGTCTCAGAGATTCTGATTCATGAGGGCGGGGGTGGGGAGTGGGAGTCTGCATTTTTACCAAACAAGTTTGAGAAATACTGCTATACACAATATGAAGCCATTTAAAGTTTCTGAGCAGGGAAATGGTCTCATGTTCCCTGGGAAGGTGCGTTTGACTGCAGGCTGGGTTGAATGTCCATGCGCTGGGAGGCTGGTTGGGTGAGAGAGGGAGGGCTACAGGAGGTGAGATTCTGGGACAGGACAGAGGTCACGGCAGAGAGATGAGAGGACAGGGGCAGGTGAGAGAGGTCTTTGGGAGGCAGGTTTCGGGGTGGGTAACTGATTGGATGTCAGGGGAAGGGGAGGAAGAGTTGGAGATGGGAAGATGTTGGCGCAAAGATAACTGGTGGAAGGCAGGGAAGGAGCACATTTGGTTTGGAGCATGTTAAGTTCAAGGTGATCTGGTGGGGGCCGGGAGAGAGCAGGGGCTGAGAAGTCACCTGCACAGAGGTGACCCTGGAACCAAAAGAGGCCGCCAAGAGGACAAGGAGACAAGGGCTGAGAGTCTTCCAGAAGATGCGAAGGCAACACATGAGAGAGATGGCAGAACTAGACCAGGCCCAGGGACCCAGCTTCTGAGAGGAAACATTTGAAACTGAAAACTGAAAAAAATACAACCACGACAAAAACCACTACTAACAATTTTAGATTTCAGATGCCAAGGGGAAATGAAAGCGGGTCAAGTCAGAAGCCACCCCAGTGAGAAAACCATTTCCATGGTGTGTCAAGTTTGGCCATAGCACTGTGAAGAGCTGAGGAAGCTGACTCTGCCCTCTTCAGCAAATGGAAACAGAAGACAGCGGGCACCTGAGCAAGCAGAGCGGTGGGCACCAGGGGACAGGTGTGACCCTTTAGAAAGTTCTCTTTCCTAACTGTTGGTCCTTCTCTGTCCTGGTTTTGATCATAATTTACCTTCATAACAATGCTCAGAAAACAATGAGGTCAGTACTACAATAATAAGGGTAGGGAGAGTCAGTCACGGGATCCAGCCTATGCAGCTGGCACATCTCAGTCTATCCAAACTTTGCTGCTATGTGGTCCTGAAATCCCAGCCGCATCATTTTTTTCACATTGTTGGGGGACAAATAAACTTTATTTTCTGCCCTGAGCTTCAGACTGGCAAGCTGCCTCATCCTCTAATTTTTAGGTTTGTTCTGGCCAGTCCCCACCTCCTGTGAGACCTAGTGCGGGAGCTGGGATCTTCCACGCCAGTGTTCCGTGTTGGTCCCTCAGTCCCCAACCGCAGTGGTCAGTCCTGCCTGCCCTCCACACCCTTTTCCTGCCCTGGACACCAGATCTTCCTCCACTTAGTGATTTCAGCTACACAGATGCAGCCCAACACCGTGGCCAAGAGCTTGTGCTGTGGAGTCAGGGGGCCTGGAAAAGAAATCTCAGGTCGACAACTCACTGGCCAGAACGTTTTAGCTTCTCTGGACTTCCGTTTCCTTCGTAGCTTGAATGCATAGGGTTTTGCTGAGAATTAAACTTCTCAGGGAATGTCAACTATGATCTTCTGCCCTTGCTTCCTGATGTCCTGGCCTTTGGAGTACAATTTCTTTTTCAAGTGGATCCGATTTCCAGCACCTTCCCTCCCCAGAGGGCGGAGCTCAGCCCTGCCTAAGCTGCCCATGAAGCCAGGCTGGGTTGTTTTTTGAGGGATGGGAGCTTCTGCTCTGAAAAGGAGAGAAGCTTTCAGCTGTGGATGCAGTTAATACTTACATTTAGAAAAACTATTACCGTACAAGACACATGGCCACTAGTTCCCCTGAGAATACTCCCCCTGGCTTCAAACACACTTACCCCTCCCTTCTAACGCAGCCCTGGAAATCTTCTTTTGTCTTTATGGGGTATAACCAAGGGTATGGAGGGGGCTGCTGCGAGCGCCATCAAACAGAAAGGCAGGCTCCTCAGATCACTGGGGCACATCCCTGTCCACCACCGCGCTCAGCACATCTGGCGCTGTGCAACTTCTGGCCCTTGTCTGATGTCTAAGTGGCTGTGAAAGGCAAGTGTTTTGAATAGATCCAAGACATCAAGGTGGCCACAACAGCTCCACGAAAAATACAAAACAGAACCTCCAGAAGTGCTTCAGAAAGTGGCAAGAATGACGGGAAGAGATTGTTCAAAGCCAGGGCAAGCATGGTGAGGGAGAGTTAGCAGCAATGTGTTTTTTACCAAAACTTAAAAAAATATATATATGTGTGTACATATATATGTATATTCACCCAATTTTTAAATCAGACCTCATAAGAAAGACTTAGGGGAAATCTGGGCCACCAGAGAGACATGTCCCACTCAGGGCACAGGGCCACCTCCTCCTGTCCCCTACTCACTGCTCATTCACTCTGCATGTCTGTTGGGTTTCTAGTCCTCATCAGACAACTGTGCTAGGTCTGGGCTGCACACAGGAGAGCTCGCGGCAGCCTTGAGAAGCTTTCAGCCCAGGCAGAGGCGGAGAGAGGCGAGCCCTGGAATTACAGTACAGAGTGGGAAATGCCACCCAGGGCCAAGGGCAGAGCTGGCAAGGCGGTGATGGGCGTCACATTAGCATCGGGCTCCAGGCTCACGCTCGCTCTCAGGGCCGGGTTTGTTCACCCCCGCTGTTCCATCTGTTGCTTTGTTTTTGCAATCTTTATTTCTGGCTTTGTTTTCCCTTTACTTTCCTAATAGCAGGCTTTTGGAAAAATTCCACCCTTGTTTCAGTTGGACTAAGGCAAAAGGGAATTGTCCACACTTCAGGCGACATAGCTGAGGGGTGCTGGGTTCCTGCAGAGTTCAGGTGGGGAAGCAGAGGAAGCCAGGGCAGAGCCTGCGGCAGCTGGGGAAGGAGAGGAGAAATCACGGGGTGGGGGCCAGGCGAGGCTGTGTCCGCTTCCGGGGCTCTCCCAGCCCCTGCGTCCCCTGCCTCTGTTCTGACACGAGGGGAGAATGGAGACCCCCTTCCACCTCAGAGAGCCCAGAAAGCCAGCTTTCTTCGCTCTTTCCGCACCCAGGGTGCTTTGAAGGGTTCCTCTGCTCTTAGAAGAGAGCTTCTGCGTTATCCACGGCAGAAGGTGTGGTGTGTGCATGAAATGCCCCCCCGTCCCTCTTCCCCCTCCAAGCCCACCGCACATACAGCTCCTGCTGTGTCTCCCCGTCCTGCAGCTATGTTTGTTTGTTCAATAAAAATTTGTTGAACACTCACTTTGTGTCAGAAACTGGAGCTACGTGAGTGGAAAAAGATGGCTATTTCCAAATGTTACAGAAGCAACGTGCGTGTGTGTGTGTGTGTGTGTGTGTGTGTGTGTACAGGTTAGGGAAGCAGGAGGAAGAATGTTCAGAAAACTTAACCTGGGCTGTCAGATAGTTTGCATCTGATGCTACATTTGCCAGCTGGGTGATCTTGACTAAATCACATAACTTCTCTGTGCCTTTGTTGCCTATCTGTGAAACAGAGACAATCACAGGTTGTTTGTATTTTGAGGCAGAGTTTTGCTGTGCAGTTCAGACTGGCCTTAAACTCACTGTGTAGCCCTGACTGGCCTCAGACTCACAGCAATCCTCCTGCCTCAGCCTCCTGAGTGCTGGGATTACAGGTGTGCACCACCACATCCACGCCCGGCTGTGACAATCACAGTTTTTAACCCTAGAGTCGTGAAACTAAATGAGTAAATGTGTGCAGGGTGTGTAAGACAGTCCCTGGTGCTAAGCCGGCTTTTGAGAAGTACAGTTAGCGGTTGCTACTTCCTCCTACCTCACCGAGAGGCACCTGTAAGTGACCTTGTCCGTGTAAATGACCCATTCTCCACATCTGTCTCTTGCTCAGCCTCAGTGACTCAGAGGCAGCCACCTGGTGCTAACTAGGTCCTGCCCCCAAGACTCATCTCCAGCTCTTAGCCCGAAAAACTTTCTCTAACTAGACTGCTGTCATCTGCTGCCTTTGACCATCCAGGTCCCGCTCCTGGGGTGCTGGGGTGCTGAGGGGGAAGAAGTGACATTCCACAGTCCCTGGCCGCCCTCCAGACTCATGTGGACTCCTGCAGGTCCCTCTGTCGGCTGCCACCCCCATGGGACAGGGGCCGGCTGAGGGGATTCCAGTTCTGAGGAATCCCAGCATGGCATTACAGAGTGGGTGGCAGTTGACACTCACCCTGGGTACAGAAATGGCATGGCCTCTTGGGGGTCAGGGCTGGGTCAGGCCGAAGTCCCAGCAGCATTGTGCTGCCCCACATAGCTTTCGGGGCACTTGAGAACTTGGGTAGGAGTGTGGGCTCGGCCAGGGCAAGAGGGGAGTTCAGGGAACGTACTTGCATGTGGACATATGCTCACGCACTGGGGCACATGTGTAGGCATCTGGTCCATGGGAGGAAGGAGGGCAAAGGTGGTGGTGGTGGTGGTGGTGTGTGTGTGTGTGTGTGTGTGTGATGGCTTTGTGGTTCTGTGAGTGCGCTTGGGTGTGCGTGATTTCTGCGTGTTTTGTCTTCTCTGCACACCTTTGATTCGTAGGGCTCTGCATGGGCTGACATCCATGAGAGGCAGGTTTTCATCTTTTTCCCATCCTTTGCTTGAGCCTCTCAGCAAAGCACCAGACAGAAATTTCCCTCTGGTGAGGGTGGGAAGAGTTGATCCACGCCGTGCGTGGAGGCTCTGTGAGTGCACACGGGTGGTGTTCTCGTGTGTGATCCTTAACTCCCCGCGAGGCTGGGATCTGTGCATGTTTCAGGGGAGAGCTGCACACTACTTGTGGGTTTGTCCTTCCCACGTCTTAGCGATGCCAGCCTGGTCCTGCAGTGTAGCTGTCACTTGGTCTCCATAGCAGTATCTTCCCGTAGGTTGGTGTGTCCTTCTCTGTGTGTTGGGCTCATGTTCACCTTTGTCTGTAGTGAGGTTTGCCTTTTAAAAATCACATAACAGGGGTCAGCCAATCCTATGGAGGGGTTTTGACAGTAACTAATCCATTAACCTTGGACAAGTTCCTCGGCTTCTTTATGCCCCGGTTTTTCTCACGGGGATAATAATAGCACAAAGCTCACCAGGTTCTGGTGAGGAGTCAATGAGATCCTGTTACGCACCTGGCACAGGTCGGAATACTGTTAACGGTCCTGTCTTTGAACGAGGGCCGTGTCTCCTTGGTTGTGACTGCAGTGGGTGACATCGCAGGCAGATTACAAACCGCTTAGGGGCAGAGTGTGGGTCTTAATTGTCTCTAATAATACTCATGACACCTCAGTGCCTTGTACATATGTCACCCGGAGGTGAAACGAATTAAATAAGCATATGAAACGAGTCTGGTGTCTGACGCATGCCCACACCTGGTAATACATGGGTGGGTGGAGACTGGTGGTGCAATAGGGACGACACAGCCCAGCCAGGCGCCTGGGTCCTCAAGGCCGCTACTGCACCTGCCCCCTGGGCCGCACCTCGACCCTTCTCCCCCACGGCTGATCTGCCCTGAGGCTCTCTTCCTCCTTTCTCTGCTCAGAGGCCCCAGGGCACAGCCTAGGACCTGAGGAGCCTGTGTTTTCTCATGGGTGGTGTGAGTGGATACCGAGTGCCCTTCCGTCTACACAGCGCGTTCCCCCCATCCCGTGCAGCGTCTGAGTGCCCACCGCTCTGCTGCGTGTGCGCGTGACGCCCTTGTGGGTGAAGCTCTTGGTGACAGTGGCTACATGCGCCTGTAAATGTGACGCACCTCGTGCCGGGCATCTGCTCTCCTCCCCCAGCTTTCCCAGTTACATAAGCCGCGCTCGGGTGAGTCGATCTTGGACCACGGGCGCCCTCTGCTGGCCACCTTCGGAAACCAGTTTCGGGAGGGGCTCTGGGAAGAAGCTTTTTTTTTCTGCCTTCCTGCCTCAGCCCCTTTGGGGACGCCAGTCGGGTCCTACAGCCCTGCCGGCCCCCAGTTCCTTCCCAGCCCCAAGACACAGGGTGACGGGTGGTCCCTTAGCGTTCAGAAGGGCTCCTTCCTAATGCTTGTGCTGTGGCTTGGTCACAGGGCACATCTTCCAAACATACATTCCCAGCAGGAAGGGGACATGGCCGACTTGTTTACCAGGGCATTGCCAGGACCCAGAGCCCCGCTCAGTCAGTACTTGTTACATGAACGTGCTTATAGGGTGTGCAGGCTTGGAAGGCGGGATGGTGGGATGTAGGCAGGTTTGGGGCCAGGCCAGGCCAGGCCAGGGCTCAAATCACATCTCGGCCAATGAAAAGCTGTGTGGCCTTGGGCAAGATACTTAACCCTTCTGAGCGTCAGGTTTGTCTACTGTCAAATGACATCATCTTGTAAAATAGGCAGTAAAGACTAGAAATAATGCCCAAGAGGGCCTTATTGTGAGAGCATTCCATAAATGGCGTCTACTATAATTATGATTTTAATGTCCTTTAAATCTTAAGGATGCGGAAGGCTTTAAATCCGCTCAACTAATGGGAAAGTGGTTTTCCTTTAAAGACTCCTGTAACTTCCGGTTTTCATGCAGCTCCTCCTGGCCTGGGCAGTTTGGAGAGGGACATGGGTCTGGCGAAATCACATCCAAGTGGGCCAAGTGGGAAGGAACAGCACATGCCATCCTGCTTCTGGGCAGTCCTGGTGGCCGGGGCCAGGCTTCCGATTCTCTTCAGGCCACACGCCATCCTCTCAAGTCTCTCTGGCTTCTCCAGGGTGGCTGGCTGTGGCGTCCCTGGCAACTCCATGAACACCTCTGAGGGAGACACAGCACCAGACCTGGCGACAGCAAGTCAAGGTTGGGGGTTTGGACTGTGCCGACTCCCCTCTCTGGGTCTCAGTTTTCTCCTCTGGCAAAGGCAGGTGGGAGTGGGAAAGTGGGGAAGGCGAAGGTGCTAGGTGAGACCTGCGTGGGCCTCCCACTAATGCCACTTGGGCAGACCGGCTGCCCCTTTGCCCCATCCTGGCCTCGTCCTCTCCGTCCCTTGTACTCTGCCTTCAAAGTTGAGGGAAAGAGGGCAGGCGCCAGCCTTCCCAGCAGAGGCTTGTGTGCATGAGGTTCCTTCCCCTAAACCCTGGGTCTAAACTAAAACCAAACTTCTTAGGAAGCAGTTTAAAAATAATTCCAGTCGGGCATGGTGGTGCAGGCCTGTAATCCCAACACTCGAGAGGCTGAGGCAGGATAGTTGTAAGTTTGAGACCAGCCTGGGCTACAAAGAGAACTCAAGGGCAGCCTGAACTGCATGGTGAGAACCTATCTCAAAAAGACAAAAAAAAAAAAAAAAAAAAAAATCCAAATACAAACAAATTCCCATCTCCTCTGTCACGTCAGCTAGCCTGTGTCAAACATTTCTCTACATTATTTCAACCATCACAAATTCCTCTGGGTGAACGTCAGAAAACTCAGCGCAATCTGCGGAGAGGTAAAGTCAAAATACTGGCCCAGGATCATCCAACCAGGAAGTGACTCCTGACGCCTTTTCCTTGGGGTTTGCCTTCTGAGCGGGTGGCAGACTTCATAGACCTGGACGGGCGGGGCTTGGAAGTATCTTGGCCCTAACCGCCCAGGCGTGGGAACTTCTGGCTGCCCCTCCCCCTCCTTAGGGTTTCCAGCAGGAGTAGCAGGACTTACAGCCTTAGGGGTTCGCGCAAACGCCTGGGTTCTAAATGCTTGGCCAGTCACCTGACCCGCTCCGGGCGCCCGAGCCTATGTCTCCCGGACCCGCTGCAAGAGGGGTTCCAGAGCGCTGCGCCCGAGGAGGCCGGGCCAGCTCGCTCTGCCAGCGGCAGGGGCGGAGCTCGCGAGGTCGGTCAGGCCGGGCGGAGAATCGGGGAGGAGCCTGGGCTGGCTGGAGGCCTGAGCGTCGGAGAGTGGCGCGGGCTTGGGCGGGGCCGAGAGCCGGGGCGCCGCGGGAATGGTCCCTCGAGCCGCGGAGGGCGGGAGGGAGAGAGGCGGGAGGAGGCGAGGAGGAGGGGACCTGGCCTCTCTTTAGCGGCTCCCCTAGGCTCCGCACACCCACGCCCCGCCGCTCCGCTTCCTGCCCCCACCTGGGGATGCGCCCCCCGCGCCCTCGGCCCCCTAGAGCCCGCGCCGCCGTCCGAAGCCTCCCCAGAGCCCGCCGCGCAGGATGGGCGTCCCCGGCCCCGCGCCGCTGTTGCTGCTGCTAATGCTGGGTAAGCCGGTCCCGCCCCGTCTCCGAGACCGACCGCCGGGCAGGTGCCGGCCGTCCTCCCTGCGATCCGGGCGCCCCGCCGCCCGCAGATGTGTCTGCTGTCTGCACGGTTCCTCGCGGGCTTCCCTCTGCGGCCACGCACAGAGCCAGTCTCGGGGAGAGGGGGGTTCCCTAGTTCTGGCCCGGGCGCTCGGCACAGTGGGGGTCGCCTCCCCCAGTGCGCCTCAAGCCCACCAGGCCCGGATCGTGCCCCAGTGCTCCAGGGCTGGGCTTGGGTGTCTGCCCTGCGTGGGCAGTGCCCGCGGGTCCTCCTAAGTGCCCCAGAGTTGGCCGCAGGCCCAGGGACTGGTTCTGCCCACGATCTTTGAAGTATGTCTCCGTAATTGCTCCCCACACACTTCATCATGTGAGGCTCCCAGCCCCCACTGCACCTCTAGCCTGGGCCAAGCTCCGGTTTGCCCTTTTGCCCCCTTCCAGATGGCACTTGGTGGGTTGTCACACCCCGTTAGTCTCAGCTTCGCTGCTTTAAGAGAAGCCAGGCTCCATGGACCCTGATTCTGGGATCTCCAAGCGCCCGATGCCTGCCCTGGTGGATGTTTATGGTGGCGCCTTGTGGCCAGCCTTGCATGAGCGCATGAGGCTGGTGGCAGGAGGATTGGTTGGGGCCTGAGCTGGAGGGCTTCCTGTAGGAAGTGATTTGGAGAAGTGTGGTCTGGAGACCTGAAACTGCATATACAGTTGTTCCCAAGACCAAAACCCTTAAAATAAACACGCAGCGTGGTGGGGCAGCTCGAGCACCACTGTAGTCAGGGGAGAGGCCCACAGTGCCCAGCTGCCTTCTGTGTCTAGGCCACAGCTACGCAGTGGCGCCAAGTAGACTCTTCTCTTGCCACAGGTCCCTGGGCCCCTGGTGGCCAGAGTGAGACCTCTCCTCGGGGCCCTGGTTGGGAAGCAGATGGCTGAATGTGGAAGAAGGAGCTGTGGGGCCTGGTTGCCTAGTGCTTGCTGCTTTTTCCCAGTGGGCTTTGTGGAGTGGAGAGGAGCCCAGGGGAGGGGTAAGGGTGGGGCACGGAGAGAATGGAGGAGGCTGCCTGGATCTAAGTTCCTACCATCTGCAGTCTAGACATTCCTTTCAGATGGGGCAAATGAAGCAACTCACCCGAGAGAGCACACATAAGTGAGTGTTGGGGCTTGGACTGGAACCCAGACCTGACCCAGGGCAAGCCTGTTTGCTCTCATGGCTGAGGTTCTCCTGGCTGGGGAGAGAGCGCTGAGTGGCAGCTGATCTCCTAAGGCTGTGGGGTGACTTTCCCATGGGGATCTCCAAGCATCAGCAGTGGCAGAACCAGGAAGGTAGGAGGGAGGCTTCCTTGCAGTCTGCCCCCAGGCAGCCAGGAAGGTGTCATCTTGGCTGCCTCGCCTTCACCCTGGTTATGAAACACATGTGCCTGGAGCGAGGCCCTCCTGAGTCACACACCCGTTCTTGCACTGGGGCTGGACCCAAGTGCCTGACTTCCGGCCGGTGCCCCAACCCGCCACCCGTGAGTTCACGTCAAGACACAGCTGGGAAAAGAAAGGAGCTGAGCGCTGGCCGTCAGGCTCCCGGACCCCTAGGTGTTTTCCTCCAGCCCTGTGGAAAGGCCTCGGGTGTTTCCTTAGCAGCCTGTGGGTGAGGTTGGTGAAGTCTGTCCCTTCAGACCTTTCCTTGGAGTTTCCCCATCCTCCTCCCTGCAGGGGTGTGTGGAGGTTGCCCAGGGACACAGGATCGTGGCCCATACCTTGTGGTTTGCTGGTATGTTTTCATGTGCAGTAGGGGAGGAGGAGACTGACACTCCTCTTCTATTCTGGGGTTCTGGGATCTCCTCTAGTAGGCGCTGTGGAAGGATAGAGGAGGGCCAGAAGCTGAGTGCCCCAAGACTGTCAAGACTACGCTGGGGTGGGGTGAGGAGGACTGAAGAGGAGATTGAGTTGGGACAGGGACGGCTGAGGGCTTAGTGCCTCCCTAGAGAAAGGGAGCTGTATGTAAATGATGCAGATCATATGCAAATGAGGGCTTTGTTTGGGAGGGGAGCGGAGTGTATCAGCTGGGCTGGCCAGAAGGTTGATGGCAGTGGGGGAGGGGATCTTCTGCCCCAGGCCTGGGCAGAGCCTGGTTGTTGCCCCAGAAGTCCCAGCTGCCTTGGCAGCCCTCCCATGTGGGAGAAGCAGTGAGCTCATGGCACAGCTGGAGGGGGAGGGCAGTGTGTGGTAAGAACCACTGGGTTGGTTCCCTGTTGAGAGGCACAGGCCCCGGCTCCATTGTCTGGCCCAGGTGACACAGCTGAGCCAACAAGTCCTTCTGAGTGGGAACGATGTGAGGAGATAAGGTAGGGCGGAAGCAAGGACCAGTGGAGTCAGGAAGCAGAGGCACACTCTGTTCTGCTGGGGTGCTGTCTGGCCGGCCAGAAATGGGATGTGTCTGAGTTTTGAAAGCAAGCTGGGCCTGTCACCTCTCTGAGACTGGACCCATTCCATCCCAGCATCCCTTCTCAGAAACAGGGCCAGCTGTGTGCCAGCTTTCTCTAGGTTGCTCTTCTGCTCACTGGAAGGAGTCAAGATTGGTACTGGTGGCGCTGGGCATGGACAGGGACTCAGGCACCTCCAACTCCTTTTCCCCACAGGAATCGGGTGCTGTGCCCGGGAGGTGCTGGTCCCTAAGGGGCCCCTCTACCGTGTGGTTGGCACCACTGTCTTCATCCCCTGCAATGTGAGCGGCTATGAGGGCCCTGCCCAGCAAGACTTCGAGTGGTTCTTGTACAGGTCTGAGGCCCCAGAGGTTGCCCTGAGCATAATCAGCACGAGAGATGCCCAGTTCTCCTATGCCGTGTTTTCGCCCCGAGTGGCAGCCGGTGAGGTGCAGGTGCAGCGTCTCCAGGGTGATGCCGTGCTGCTCAGGATTGCCCACCTGCAGACCCAGGATGCAGGCGTTTACGAGTGTTATACTCCCTCCACCGATGCCCGCTACCTCGGCAGCTACAGCAGCAAGGTGGAGCTGAGAGGTACAGGTCCCTGGGGATGGGGTGGGCCACAGCTGCTTTCAGGGCAGAAATTGGGGTAGGAGGCTGTCTAACTACCCTCAGGTTTTGCATTTGGGGAACTCGAGGCCTAAAGTCTTGCCCCAAAGTCACCTGATGAATCACTGGCTGGGGTGAGACCAAACCCAGATCTCTTCCTTGCAGCCACTGTTGCTTGGATACCAGGCTATCTCTTGGGAGAAGGGGAAGTGTCCCCATGCTGGCCAGTCCCCTCTCCATTCCCTAGAGGACGGGGAAGGCTGGTGGTTTGAACAGACCATTGTGGGAGGCCAGGAGCCAGCACTAGGGTGGAGAGAGCAGAGGTAGGGTGGAAGTTCGACTAGTGACATTCCCACTCTTCAGTTCGTCTTCTAAAAGGAAGACAGAGCTGCTTTTCTGAGCATCAGACAAGAGCCAGCATCAAACAAAAGGGTGAAAGGTGATGAACTGGTTTGTGCAATTCAACAAGGGCTTATTGAATGCCTTGGTGTGCCCAGCACGGCAGCACTGCTGAGCTCCAGAAGAAATGATACAACTGCAGTCTTTGCCTTCTCAGAGCTCACAGTCTCTTCCGGGAAACAGCAGCAGGCTACCAGCTCCTGGCCCTCTCTCACGCCTGCTGTCCTCTCCAGTTCTTCCAGATACGCTGCAGGTGTCTCCTGCCCCCCCAGGGCCCAGAGGCCGCCAGGCCCCAACCTCGCCCCCCCGCCTGACGGTGTACGAGGGGCAGGAGCTGGCCCTGGGCTGCCTGGCACGGACAAGCACACAGGAGCACACACACATGGCTGTGTCCTTTGGGCGAGCTGTGCCCGAAGCGCCAGTGGGCCGAGCAACTCTGCAGGAAGTGGTGGGACTGCGGTCTGACCTGGCTGTGGAGGCTGGGGCGCCCTATGCCGAGCGACTGACTGCTGGGGAGCTGTATCTGAGCAAGGGAGGGACTGATCGGTACCGCATGGTGGTGGGAGGCACGCAGGCCGGGGATGCAGGCACCTACCACTGTACTGCCGCGGAGTGGATTCAGGATCCTGATGGCAGCTGGGCCCAGATTGCAGAGAAGAGGGCTGTACTGGCCCAAGTGGATGTGCAGATGCTGTGTGAGTACCCCACATGCTGCTGTGGAAACCTGGAGGGGGCGGTCTCAGTGGGCGCTTTGGCCACTTGGGGCTCCAGGTGGTCATCACTAGACTCCAGGGACTGTTTCCATAGAGTGAGCAGCCCCATGGGCCCACTTCCCTCTCTCCCTGTGACAATGACTGGTTTTCTTGACCAGTTTTTCTAGAGATTGAGAGCAGAGAGGAGAGTATGGCTGCAGGGTGAGACTTAGGCCCCTGTGTGGGGCAGAGGGTCGCATACAGTGAAGGGCAGGCAGGACCCTCTAAATGGCAACTGGCAAGGGAAGAGTTACAGGTGGGGAGCCGGGCGCCTCTGCACCCTCCCCCCATCATGACCCCCTTCCCCTCCTGTGTTTCAGCCAGCCAGCTGGCCGTGACGGTGGGCCCTGGAGAGCGCAGGGTCGGCCCCGGGGAGCCCTTGGAACTGCTGTGCAACGTATCTGGGGCGCTGCCCCCGCAGGGCCGCCACGCCACATACTCTGTGGGTTGGGAGATGGCACCTGCAGGGGCACCTGGGCCTGGCCGCCTGGTAGCCCAGCTGGACACAGAAGGGGTGGTTAGCCTGGGTGCTGGTTATGAGGGCCGGCACATTGCCATGGAGAAGGTAGCATCCAGAACCTACCGTCTACGGCTGGAGGCTGCCAGGCCTGGTGATGCGGGTACCTACCGCTGCCTGGCCAAGGCCTACGTTCGAGGGTCTGGGACCCGCCTTCGTGAGGCAGCCAGTGCCCGCTCTCGTCCGCTCCCTGTGCACGTGCGGGAGGAAGGTGAGAGGGGTTGGGCCCTGGTGGGGTTCTGGGCCTGCAGAACCCTTTTCCATCTGGGTCTGTGTCCCCTTCCCCCGCTGCATCAGCTGCCTCCATGCCAGCTGCCTCTTTCATCAGGACTGGGGGGCTTCACTGAGCTTGCTGGGGGGTTATTTGGACAACTGGCCTAACCTCATGACCTCTAACCTTGACCCTCTGACCCTTATCCTTTTCTCTGCAGGTGTGGTGCTGGAGGCTGTGGCGCAGCTCACAGGGGGCACTGTGTACCGCGGAGAGACCGCCTCGCTACTGTGCAACATCTCAGTTCGCGGTGGTCCCCCCGGGCTGCGGCTAGCTGCCAGCTGGTGGGTGGAGCGACAGGAGGACAGGGAGCAGAGCTCTGTCCCTGCCCAGCTGGTGGGCGGCATGAACCAGGATGGCGTGGCAGAGCTGGGGGTCCGGCCGGGAGGAGGCCCGGTCAGCGTGGAGCTGGTGGGGCCTCGAAGCCACCGGCTGAGACTGCACAGCTTGGGACCCGAGGACGAAGGCGTGTACCACTGCGCCCCCAGTGCATGGGTGCAGCATGCCGACTACACCTGGTACCAGGCGGGCAGCGCCCGCTCGGGGCCTGTCACAGTCTACCCCTACACACATGGTGAGCGCCTCCCACCCTCTGCCTTCCTTTCCCTAGCCCCTGCCCCGTCCCTCCATCTTTCCATCCTTCTCGCGTCTCTTAATGGGAAGAGCCCTTCATTGCCCAGCCCCGCGGTGGTGGGCTTGAGCACGAGAGGGCAGGTTCTGGGAGGCCTGGCTGTGTATGGACGATGGGTTCGGATATCCTGATGCGGGGAGAGTGCTGGGCTGGGTCTGAGTGTGACAGCGGCTGGAGGACGCTGACATCCCTTCTCCACCTAGCTCTAGATACCCTACTTGTGCCCATGCTGGTGGGAACAGGGGTGGCCCTAGTCACGGGTGCCGCCGTCCTTGCCACTATCACCTGCTGCTTCATGAAGAGGCTGAGGAAGCGGTGATCCCCGCTCCCAGGTGAGGGAAACACCCTCTGTCTTCATCTCCCCCAGGCTTCCCTGTACTGTCTTGAGCTGCTCCTTCCCAGGGCCCTCTCGGGGGAGGAACAATCAGCCCAGCTCTGCAGGGTCTTGTTTGTCATGGGTTGAGGGCCAAGAGGGGCTCCTGCTCGCTCAGGGTTCCGTCCTTACTCCACTCTGCTCTCAGTTTTTGCAGGTGCCGACTGTCTTCCAGCCAGCTCCCAGCCGTCCTCTCTGGTCACCTGTATGCCCCCTCCCTCTGCCCGCCCTTCCTTTAATTTATTTGACCTGCACCTACCGAAGGTGAGAGATACGGCCCCCACTGCCCTCCTAAACTCCTTTGGCCTTCTGTTCTTGGGCTCATACCTGTGCTATGGGAAGGCCATTCCCCATCCTCAAACTAGTTTTTCTAAAATGTGAATAAACTTGTTTTGTAAGATCCAGGCCTGGCTGCGTCTTCCCCCACCACGGGGCTGTAAAAGGCTGGGTGTGCAATAGTAGGGAGGTTATTGGGGGTTGACAGCCTATTCTGAACAACCCAAGCCTCTTCCCCTCACAAACACCATCCGGCCTTCATCAGCCTTGCCACCCACCCCAGGAGGGGGCGCCTAGGTCCCGTCTGCCACCTGAGTTGTAGCTGCTGAGGCAACTCCTAATGGGGCTTCTATTCAAGGAGGGGCATAGGAAGGTAGAGTGAGCTACAGCTGAACTTGGTCCTGGCTTTGCAACCCTTTCCCAAGTTACAGGGCAGGGACTTCCAGAGCCAGTGTCCTTTGTGAGCTCCTAGCCTTGGCCACACCCCTCTGCCTCTCTCCTTCTGGTTGGGTCTCCTTCTGGAGCCTGACTCCTCCCAGCAGGCCCTGGAACCTCGGTCTTTTTCCTCCTAACCTTAATTATTCTGTCTGACAGCAAGAGAATAGGAGCCTCAGAGCTCAGCCTCCTGGGTGGCAGAGAGGATAGCGGTGGGGGCGGGGCAGAGCCTGTGTCTGCCGCACCCACAGAATGATGCACCTGCGTCCAATCGTCCACCCCGCACCCCATGTGGCTTCACTTTCACCTGTGGATTCTCTGCTCCTAACATTCTCAGTTGTTCTGCACCTTAAGAAGCATCCAGTCTACCTCCTTTAATTCAGTGATTTAACATTTATTGAATTTTACTAGTTTTGCTAAGTCATTTTTACAGATGTGGAAACTGAGGCCCAGAGACCTGTGCAACTAGCTCAGAGTCATACAGCTGATCAGCGGCAGTCAGTGTTGGCACTACAGCCCGTGTCTCCTGCCTCTGCACTGTACAGTGGTGCCCTGAGCAGTGATGGTGGCGAGGACAGATGTGGCAGCGTCTCAGTGACTTCTGGGCAGGAGGGGGCCTGCTGTAGCCTCAGTTTCTCCATCTGTCCAATTGCAGCAGCTTTAGTGCTAAATGAGTGTACCTGGGAACCAAGCTGCTACCCTCTCCTGTCCAGACTCCCATCTGTTCACTGAATGCACCGTGGATCACTCCCCAGGCCTCACCCCACATCTATGCTTGGGGGAGCAGCCAATGCTGGCTTTCAAGGACCCTGGCTTTGACTGACTGTGACCGAGGTAGGCCCAGCACCTGAGGTGGAACAATATCCATGCCTGGACTTAAGGGAAGGGATGGGGCTTGGGTCCTTTTAGTGAATGCAAACTGGGATGATCTCATGTCTTCTGGGAGATACACAGTGCCCCATAGGGTCCCCGCCTCCCAGCCTGGAACAGGACACTCAGGTGCCTGCCTCCCCAAGCAGCTCAGACTCTTAGGCAAGGACAGGAATGGGAACTACCAGGGCTGGAGGGACAGAGGTCCTGGCTGGGCCATTAGAGGACATGCTTGACTGGGCTGCACTTTCCCCAGGAGGTCACCTCAGGTCCTCTCAACCCACCCACTGCCCCTGCTCTATCATCCTGGCATGACTGTGTCTCCAGGCATCTTTGGTGCAGTGGTGCAGACAGCAGGGCACAGACACTCACAGGTCTGGACTCCACTTTTCTCTCGGTCACTCCTGTCCCTTCAGTCCTGCAAGCTCTTCCTGCTTTAGTTCAACTCTTCAGCCTGCACTCACATCCCTGCCCACACACAATACTCGACCCTTTATATTTCCCTGCTCTCTGAGGGTCTTCAGCTTACATGCCGCATTGCAACGTAGTCCAGTAGCGTCAGCATGACTTGGGAGCTTGGTAGACGTGCCAATTTCTGCTTTCCACCTGACCTATTGAGTCAGAACCCTGGGAGCGGGGCCCAGCGATCTGTGTTTTAACAAGCTCTCCAGGTGATTCTGTACACAGCAGTTTTACAACTGCAGGCTTTCATAATTTCCCCTGCCTTACTCAACCTCTGGCTTTCTGACTACCCAAACGCTCCCATCCCCTGCTCCAAGAGATCGCACAGGTTCTCAGTGTGAACTGGACCTCATCCAATGGCCACTCTTCCCAACCTTCCCATGTGCTCTGGGTTCCAGCACCAGGAGCCCATGTTGGTGAATGTCCTCTCTCTCCGACATCCAAGAAGTGATCTGAATGACCCTCCCCATGGAGCCCCAAAGACAAATGCTTTCCCAACTGCCCCCACGAACCCACTTTCTAGATTTTGCCTCTGGCCTTTCTTCCACTTCAGAACCCTCTCTCCCCTCCTGCTCCTGCAGTGTTACCTGCAAGATCTCCCTCCACAAAATAGCCATCCCTTGCTCCAGGGCCCCAGCGCCAGCATCTGCTCCTGCTGCCTGTTGCCCTGCACTCCAAGGATTCAGGTCACTGACGCTTTCCGAAGCTCCTCTGCAACCCTTTCTGGGCTTGAGCCTCTCACCGAGGGAGGGTGGAGGTGGGAGGGCACTGTGCTCATCTGTGCCCACCTCCACCCAGTTTTCTCTGGTTCAGCTTGGGCCACTGTGTCCCATAAGACAGGTGGGCCGCACACGGGGATGCTGGCTGAGAAGGTGAGTGGGGACTGTTCCCCAAGCCATGCATCTGGCCTGGGGCTGCATCTGCTTAGAGGAAAAGGGTACCCACCTTTCTAGAACCTACACAAAGGTGTGCTGCAGGTATCCACAGCCCATGTACCTGTGCATCAGCCACCACCTTCCCACCCAGCCCCCACAAGTTCATCCTTCTGATTGCATCCGCACATGAACAGGTGTGAGGGTCAAACACAGACAGGTACGTTCACCTTTTCCTGCCCTCCTCCGTTCTCCTCAAACCAGGGCCCCTCCCTTCCTACTGGATCCTAGACTCAAGGTTCTCAGGCGGCCTCTCTGTTCCCTGGGACTTTGCCTGCTTCCTCCTCTTCCACCTCCAGTATCCAGCTCCCCATGTGCTGTGTCTGGCCCCCTGTCCTCCACAGGGGTCTCAAGGAGACTGGTCACACCTTGGACTCATTCTCTGGGGGCGGCAGGCAGCCACTCTGCTCCTTGTCATCCCCAGCTGCCCCACCAGCGCCCTCCCCGGCCCCCTCCTCCTCCACCTTCTCATCCAGCCGGCTGGGGATGGACCAGTAGAGGTGGGCGTCGAGGCGGGCCGCAGCCTCTGCCAGTTCCCGGGCGCTGCACGAAGGTGTGGGCACCTCGAAGGTCTCATGGAAGCTGGCGTAGTCCACCTCGTAGAAGCCGTCTTCCAGGGTCAGCACTGATGTAAAGCGGTGGCCCCATAGCACCTCGTCCACCAGATAGGAGCTCCGAGCTTGGCACGTCATCCCTGGGGGGGGGGCAGCAGGAGCAGGTCAGTGGGATCCCAGCCCCAGGTGTCCCTCTCCTGCCTCTCATCCCCAAACCTTTTTCCCAGCAGTCTTCCCTCCACGCCTCCCTTCACCCCCCCTCAGGGCCCCCTTTGGTTCATTCCTGCTCGGTTCCCTCGCCTTTTTTCCACGTGCCTGTCCACGGTCTCTCCCCTCTCCTTTGCCAATGCCAACCACAGAAGCTTAACCTGGAGACTTAACCTTACGGATCATCAGTCTAATTTCCCATTCCACAGAGGGCTTCCCACTGGAGCATTCCCAACAGTGGGCATCTAGCTTGTACCTGGGTACCTCTCGGGACTGAGAGCTCTCCACCTCATAAAGAACCCACTCCTTTGTGTCATGGCTTTAGTAGATGGGTCATTCTTTTTTCACACAGGCTGAATAAAGCCTGCCTCCTGGGATTTTCGCTCTTGCCATCCACTTTCCATTTGACACCCCTTTGGGCTTCTGAAAACAGGAGTCTCAGGCTTCCTGGGGTCTTCACCTCTGTGACTGAACATCCCTGCCTGTGCCTCAATTGACCTGGCTTCCACAAATTTTATTTTCTTGATTGCAAACCGTTAGCTGCCCCTTTGAGTGTGGTGTTCTCCCTCTGCAGCCCAATCTACGTGTAAGAGAGGGCTCACCATCTCGCCACCTCCTCTGGTTGGAGTGCTTTAACTGATAGGGCCCGTGATTACATTACATAAACGCTTCTGGAAGCTGCATCACATTGCTACAGCATCAAGCCCATGGCCAACTAAAAACCCTCAGTTCTTATTGCACCAAAGCTCTTCCATGCTGTGCTTACATAAGTGATTTTTTTAAAAGCCTAAATGTAGAATTTTATATTTATTCCTTTTAAAATGTCATCTTGTTGGGTTTTGGCTCATTATTCTTGCTTTTCAAAAGCATTCTGAATCCCAAAATATTACCATCCTTTCCAGCTTTATCTCTTTAGAAAAATCAGACACTTGTGTCCTTACCCTGTCCTCCCTAGCTCTCCAGGCCTATGTCCTATCCACCCCGTTGGGCATTGCACTCTCAGGCCCGGCCAACATCCTACCCAGGGCCACTGGGCAAACCGGTATCTACCTCGGAACAAAGAGGGAGGGTTGTAGAACAACCCCTGGCTAGCCAGGCATCCCGGGGGCAGTGGTATCCGTTGGTGAAGGCTGGCATAGGAAGAATCCTATTTTGGAAGCTGCATCACACTGCCGTCCAGGGGGAGATGGGAAGAAGAGGAACGAGGGAGGGAGGGAAGTGAGAGGGGGCTGGCAGGCTGAGAGGAAGGGGCTGGGGCTGGGACAAGGGAATAAGAAGGCAGGATGGGGACCTCCCTGAAAGGAGGGGCCCTGCCTAAGGTACTGGCAAAAAAGGAGCAACAGCTGGGGAGATGAAAGGACAGTGGGGCAAGTGGGGTCTTAAGAGGGAAGAACAAGGGAGAGCCCGGGGCCGATGAAGGATGGACAGGAACACGGAGGGGGCGTGATGGAGGTGTTGTGCAGCAGTGGTCAGCTTGAAAGGACCAGGAAAGTGGGTGAAGGCACCAGCACGGTGAGCAACGGCCGCTCTGGCCCTGGCGCCTTGGCCGGAACTGCAGTGCCCCCTAGTGGGCCTTTGTCTCTCCACCTGCATTTTTCTCACCCAACCTCTAGATCTAGAGTCCAAAGGGAAAGCTCCCACGTTGGTCTCTTCCTACCTGCTCCCAAACCCCGCACTGTGCGGGCCTGAGGGAGAGGTACAGACATCGTAGGTGAGTGTCCGGTTCCTTAGGGGAAGGGGCTAGAGGTGGCAGTATCGCTTATTTCCCTTGTCAGTGGAAGCTGATAGTCTGATGGACGGGATAACCGACCAGGTATCAACAGCTCCTTGAGGTCCTCTCCTAGGTGTAACTGAAGCCATAGACACCCTCACCATCAAATCCTAGGGACTTACACCTCTCAATGAGAAACACCATGACCCTAAACTTTCATTCCCTCTCTGGACCACTAAACACTGAAGCCGGCAGCTCTGCGTCCAATCCTGACACCACCTGCTACTTACTAGCCTGTGACAGCAGCGAATTTACTCAATCTCTCTGTTGGAAATAAGCCTCTGACAAATGAACACAATAATCAGAAGTTACGCACAGAGGGTTCTTTGGGCTAGGATTAAATGAGCACACAGGTGCAAAGTGCTTTGGAGCTGTGCGCCACGCCTGGCAGGCACCCTCGAGTGTCAGAAGCTACTACTCTCCTAGTCCGAATAACACAGACCCTCACTGCAGAAGAACTTCTCCAAGCTTCTTCCGGCCCTCTGCGAAGTGGTTCGGCTCATGCCCCCCTCTAACCCCCAGGCCCCCCCATACCAATCTCCCAGCCTCTCCCTCCACCCTCCTGTCTCCTCTTCTTGCCCCTGCTTTTTGCACCCCCAGAGCCCCGCTCCCTCTATTCCCGGGGCCCGCCCGCACCCGTGGCTTCCACCATGCCCTCGAGGATGACCACGATCTCGAAGTCGTCCCGCTCCAGGGCGCGGCGTGACGCCTCCCAGAAGGGGCTGGCGGCGTCGATTTCATGGTTGATGATCAGCGGCGAGACGAGAAATAGACGATCGTCGCCCGTGTCGAAGCCCACGCTGAGGTCGGTCTGGTGCAGCGGGATGAACTCGCCCTCCAGCGTCTGGCGCGAGCGGATGAGCTTGGCACGGATGGAGGCCTCGACGATGTGCGAGGAGCGCAGGTCGCCCACGCGAAACATGAGGCACAGGCGCCCGTCCCGCAAGGACACCACGGCGTGCGAGGAGAAGACGAGCGTGGCGGCGCGCTTGTTGGGCTGCGAGATTTTGACGAACATGCAGCCCACCATGAAGGCGTTCACCATGGAGCCCAGGATGGCTTGCAGCAGCAGGAGCACGATGCCCTCGGGGCACTGGTCGGTGATGACGCGGTGCCCGTAGCCGATGGTGGTCTCCGTCTCGATGGAGAAGAGGAAGGCGGCCACGAAGCCGTTGAGGTTGTTGACGCACGGCGTCCACGCGGTGTCCTCCAGGTGCTCCAGGTCCCCGCGGCCGTAGGCGATCAGCCACCAGATGGCGCCGAAGAAGAGCCAGGTGAGAGCGTAGGCGAGCACGAAGAAAAGCAGGCTGAGGCGCCACTGCAGATCCACCAGCGTGGTGAACAGGTCGGTCAGGTAGCGGTACGTCTCGCGCACGTTGCCCTGCTGCACGTTGCACCTGCCGTCCTTCTCCACGTAGCGCTGGCGCCCGCGGCGCCGGGGCGGCTCCTCCTGCCCGGGTGAGAAGGCGGCGTTCTCCTGCGCCATGGCGACGGCTACAAGCGTCAGGGCGAGCGAGGCAAGCGCTCCGGGGGCCCCGGCGACGTCGGAGGTCCTGGAGGGGCTTCAGAAAGGTTTGCCGAGTTAACCCGACCGGTGGGAGACCTCAGGGACAGCCCCAAGGGGCTGGGTGGTCCGGAGCGCCTCCCTTCGAGTTTCTCAGCCTCAGTTTCCCCAAAAATAGAATGGGAATCATACGTAGAACTTTGTCTGCTCCTAAACTTAAAAAAAAAAAAAACTGAGGATCCAGTGGCATAATATACGTTAAAGGGCTAACACTAGGTAAAGCTGACCACTATTTTCAGAGGAAGGAGGTGCTAGAGATCTTGTCACCACCTCTAGCCCGGGTGTGCTGCAGCTTGGGTACCTGGAACAAAACATTCAGGCCAAGAGGCTCCTTGGGGGCAGGTAGTTAACCTTCCTCTACGGCGCGGAGCCGCCCCTGCCGCAGGGACTCCCACCACCCTTTACCCGGTTATCGTCCGGCCACTGCCCCCTCCAATGACTGTCTCCACAAATTCAACCCGAAGGCTCTTTTGAAGTTCATCCCCAGGTCAAAACACCACCACCTTCCTTAGATATTCCTCCCCGGAGCTCATCCTCTCCACCTCCCTCCTACATGCTCTCCCCAGCACAAACTTACCAGCGACAGACAAACTCAAGCTGCGGCAAGTAAATGGAAACTCTCCAGGGCACAAGGGCTGCGCATCCCCACAGTAGGAGGTTCCCACTGGAAATCCTGGAGGCCTAACCCTGCTCGCTGCTGTTCTGGTGTCACCCCATTTCCCGTGAGTTCCTTCCCCACAGGAGAGAGCCTGAAAATGGGGCTGGGGTGAGGAGGGCTAGAGGAGGTGAGATCAACCCCTACAGCCAAGGTGAGGGAAGTACAGGGCTCGCCAAGGGTTAGGCTGGGTCCCTCTCATTTTCTTTTCCTCATAAGATGTGAAATCAGACCAAGTGAAGCGCTAGGCACCTTCCTTTATCCTCCCCCCAGATCTTTCCCCACAGCCTCCTACTTCCCATTCACTATCTGCACCGATCCCACTCCCACCTGCCATATGTCCCCAAGCCCACTTTCCCAGCAAAGCCGTATTCCAAGTGAGTCCACCTGATTTTCCTTCAAGTGCTCCCCCCACCCCTCAACAGCTCTGGGAGCCACAGTCTTTCTTGACAGACAGGTGCAGAGTCCTTCCCTAGTCACCCAGGGTCCTCCACGAGGGATGGACTACAAAGACAGGTCTGCAGTGAGGATTTAGGATTTGTCAACCTTCTTCTTTTTACTGGGAATTTTCCTCTCCTCCGTTCCAAGGAAATTGGGACTGGCTGTGGGTGGAGGGGGCAGGAGTGGGACATAAGGATCACAGATGGCCTGGACATTTGACCAGGTCCTGAGCAGGCATTGCCCAGATATGCAATTCCAAACCCAGCTCCCTAGATTTTAAATTCTGGGGTGAAGCGCTCTATCACCAGGGCTTGGGAGAAGGTGTGTTTATGGAGGGAGAGGGCAGGAGAAACCCCCAAAGAGATGGCCTGGAGCTTAAGGCTATCACCCCCTCACCCACCCACACACTGTTATTTTCATGCAGTCAGGGGACACACGGTCCAGCAGCACCAGGCAATGACAGACTAGGGTATTCTCCCCACCAACAGGATTCCTTTGCCTTCCCTGCAGCTCAGGGTGTCCACTGGAAGAGATCTGTGAGTACTTGCTGCCATGGAGACCCCAGGGCATGCAGTGAAAGTACCCAGGTCTCGTCCATGCTAGCTTTAGCCCCAGGCAGCCTTCTAGACCTTCTCTCAGGGTCTCAGAGAATTCTGATTTCCGTCTTTTTACCCAGGGCTGGGGGAAGGAACCCAATGTCTGATCACCCCCAGGACTGTCTTGTGCCACAGATCTAGGTGAGCCTTTTGTGACTGTGTCCCATCTTTGGTTTTCCTAAGTGAGCGAAGGAAAAGTATGAAACTGTTGCCTCTATCTCAAGACCAAGGAGTTGGTTTCTGCATCTTCCCTCCAATCGTTTGGGTTGCTCCAGCCTACTCCTTGCTTGTGCATGCTGTGATCCGTTTTCAGAAGACCCCAGTACCACATTTTCCTGGATCCCTCTTCCTCTCCCTACAGAGTGCAGGACAGCAAGGGAGGCTTATTCTTTTTGATGGAGATCTAGTGCAAACTCCCCAGGAACTGGCCCCTGGCAAACCCCAACTTGCTTTGGAAATAGGGGCCCAAACCCCAAGTCCCCACAACTCAACTCACAGTGCGTGGAGAGGAGAGTAGCTGGCAGCGGAGACCCCCGGAGGGTGGCGTCCATGCCCCTGACACTGCCCCCCACGGGCCCTGTTGGAGAGCGGCAGCCGCAGGCACCGTTTTCTCCTAAAGGTAGCGGCAGCTCTGACTAGGACTCGCTATCTGTGTCATCCCCACTTCCCAGGCTGCCCTGCTCCTCGCTCGTTTCCAAGGCAACCAGTCTGGCGACAGCTCCACAGCATCCCCTCCCTTCCCTAGTCCTGGGTACCACTAGGGGCTGATCCACACGCCAGAGCTATTTTTAGCCAAAGTCCCTCCTCCTGGACAGCTCAGAGCTCGCCTCCTCACCCCCTCAGAGAAGCAAAAAAAAAAAATAGAAAAGCAAAGTTGGCACCCTGCTCCTTTCCTAAGAGGCTCCTTGCTCTGGGAAATATGGACTCTAAGGTGTTTGGGGGTGAAGTGTTTGGTTTCCTGGGGTTTCAGAGGGCCATCTGGGAGCTCATAGCCTCCAAAGGAGGTGTCTGGGTGCAGGTACTGCTTTGGAGTCAGGCCCATCCTTGGAGGGGCCACTGATACAGAAGGAGGCAGCTGGAGAGAAAAGAGGCAGGGTCAGGCGCTCTAATCTATGTGACCCAGAGGAATCCCTCCACTTCTCAGAGCCACAGTGGTTCCATCTTTCCCAGGGTGGGGGACATGTGCCAACAGCCCCTTTCTGCCTACTTTACATGTGTGCATACCCAGTTAAGCACTAGAAATAGAAGGGCTTCAACATGTATTTTATTAATAGCAAAAAGGTGTCCCAGATGTCCAGCCGAGGGAAAAGTTTTAATTAGGGCTTATGTGCTGTTCATTCAACAGACTGTTAGGGAGCCCCAGTGCCAGGCAATGCGCTAGATGGAAATGACTGTAGAAAGGAAGACATCTCTGTCCACGAGGAACTTGTGGTCTCCTGGGGAGAAAGACACTTGGACGCGTGCTCTCACCACACTGCTCACTCCTCTGAGCATCAGGATGGATGAGACCTATCCATACCTCACTGAATTCCCACAGCTCTTCTGTGAGGTAGGTACTAATTTTTCATTCACAAATGAAACCACACACACCGAGGAAAGTTGTTCACCAGAAGCCAAAGTTGAACAAAGATACAAGTTCAAGTCTCACATCTGTGTCGCCACCTCATGCTGTCTTTTAAAATACATTTTAAAAGAGCAGTTTTAGATATGTAGCAAATTTGAAAGGTACAGACACCTCCCCACATATTCCTTGCCCCTGCACGGGCATAGCTTCTCCTGTTACCAACATCCCCCAAGAGACTGGAACGTTGGTTGCAACCGATGCACCTGCAATAATCACCCAGAGTACATAGGTTACATTAGGTTTCACTCTTGGGGCTGGATGTGCCATGGGTTTGGCTGTGTAATGACATAGGTCTGCTGTCACAGTATCATACAGAATCGTCTCACTGCCTTAAAGATGCTCTCTGCTTTGTCAACCATTCCTCTGCCTAACCCCTGAAAACTGTTCCCATAGTTCTGCCTTTTCTAGAATGTTGTATAGTTGGGATTATACAATATGTAGCTTCCCAGGCTGGCTTCTTTCACTTACATACTAAGGGTTCTTCCATGCCTTTTTTTCAATCTCCTGGTTCTGGGCACTGGACCCAGGGCATTTGCATGGAGATACATCCCTATGCCTTTACTGACAGAGCCTTGCTAAGTGGCTAGATTGCCCAGGCTAGGTTCAAACTTGGGTATCCTCCTGCCTCAGCCTTCCAGAGATCTGGGATCTCAGGGGTGGGCTGCCAAACCTGCCTACTCCATGTCTTTTTTTTCTTGTACTAGGAACTGAACTCATGACCTTGAGTTTCCCAGGAAGGTGCCTGTGCCACTGAGCTATACTGCTGGCCTAACTTCATGTCTTTTCATGGCTTGATAGTTCATTTCTTTTTGATGCTGAATAGTATTCTATTGTCTGGGCACACCACGGGTTTATTTGCCTGTTCTCCTACTGAAGGACATTTTGGTTGCTTCCACATTTGAGTATTTATGAATGTCACTGCTATAAACATCTATGCATAGGTTTTTGTGTGAACACAAGTTTTCAACTCCTTTGAGTAAATGCCAAGAAACATGATTTCTGGATCATAGGTAAAAGTTTAGTTTTGTAAGAACCTGCCAAGCTGTGTGCCAAAGTGGCTGTGATATTTTGCACTCTTACCAATCCTGAATTCCTGTTCCTGTTGCTCCATCTCATGCCAGAATTTGATATGCTGAGTTTCATGCTCTTTTTGTGAAGTCATACCACATCTGTAATGTGGTGTCTGTGGCATACAGTATAAGAGGTTACTGGAAAGTCATTGTAATGGCTGTGTTTATTTATGTGAATGTGCATGTAAAATCACTGTTCCATAAAAGCAGAGCATAACATATTCTTACAAACTGATCTATAGGGGAACCCCTGGAGGAACACTGGCAAAAACTTAAAACGTGGGGGAATGGAAATACCTCAACATTCATTTTTCCCCATGAAAATAATTTTATTGTTATTGCTGGGAATTGGACGCAGGGTCTTCTGCAGGTGAAACAGCCCTTCTACCATGGAGCTACGCCCTCAGCCCCCAGCCCCAGAGCAATAACTAAAAGCAGAGAGTTGGTGTAAAAATGCAAGGTGATGGTGTTGTTATTATAAATATTATTATACACAAGGCAAGGACGTTTCTTTTCCAGATCCCTTCAAGTTTGAAGAAAATATGAGCGCAAAGAGCAGGAAGATGGAGAATGGACCCTGAAGGGCTAGAAATTCGTGGAATGAACTGGCAAAAGGGAGGGTTGGGGTACTGAGTAATACCAGCTCGGGAGGCAATGAATTTGGGGTCAGATCCCAACTGTCAAAGTTCTGCGTCACTTTGAGTAAATTATTTCCTCTCTAAACCTCAGTTTTTTCATCTAAAACTGAAAATAACCACATAATCCGTTTCTTGAGGTTTGTCATGAGGATTGCATAAAATAGTGCCTGATAAACTGCTCAGTAAATGCTAGATATTATCTCCCACTGTCTTTCGCTGCCTCCTTTATTGTCAGCCATCATCCTTGTCACTACCGTCACCAGGATCACCACCATCGTTATCACGACCCCGGGGAACCCCTGCAAGCCGTACCCTGCCTGGCCTGACGCTTCTACTGTTCTGGCACTATCGTATGAAACCTGCAGGGGGCGCTCCCGGCACATTGCCTTCCTCGTCTCAACCCCTCCTGCCTGTTTGTCTTGTTCCAAGTGGAAATATCGAGTTTTCAGCCTGAGATTGGCATCAGGAGTGCTGTTAAAGCCCCAGTCAACATCCCTGTCTCCTGGGTCTGGCCCTGTCACCCGAGCCTGGGGACTGCTAACCTGCCCTTCTCTGTTCTGCCAAGTGGCTGCTCACGTTGGTCCCACTGTGCCAGGAGCTAGGAGAGAAGAAACCAGACTCCTGGGCAAGAGTGCATTCGCATAGAGTTGGCCCCATTTGCAGAAGGGGGGAATCACAGGGCCGGCAGGGCCTTCCTGAAGGTGTTCTCGCCAGTCCCCACCCCACTTCTGGCCGACCTGAACTCTGCCTCACTGGTGAGACTACCTACCACTCGCTCACCCAACTTACTGATCCCACAGCTCCTAGATTTTACTTGCTGTTTAACCTTGATCCCTTGTTTATCACTGAGAAAGGCAGGAGAGAAACAGAAGTTTTCCTAGGTTCCAGGATGCAGAAAAACAGCCAGGACCCTAGCTTTTAGGTACTGAGAGGACGAAAGCATCTTTGTAAGGAGTCACTCCAAATGCACCAGTGTAGTTGTGATGATAGGAAATGGGAACTGGAGAATGTGGGGGAGAGGAAGGTCACAGAGGGCCTCACCACTGCCTCTAATAAAGAAACTTGATGGAAAATAGAAAAAGAAACCCATTCAGGGATGCTTTCCTTTTGGTGGCATGTAGCATGGAGAGGAGACGGGGCTTTCTTAGGGCAGGGGGGCAAGTCCCTTCCTCCACCAGACACAGTCTGAGTCAAGACACAAGGACTGGCCCTCAGCCTGCTATATCAGCAGTTGCCTTGCAGGAAGCCCTAGGGTCAGCCAATCTGGAAAAGATTCTTCGAGCAGAATCATGAGACTTCTTGGGCAGGAACTTGGCAGCAGGAAAGGAAGCACAAAGGGGAAGACAGGAGATGGCTGGGAGTATGAGTTCAGTCGAGCAGGGTGAACTCGTACTGCTGAGAGGACAGTGTAGCTTATCCCAGGCCTGCTCCCCTCTCCTTCCCGCCCTTCCTCTCTTTCTTCCTCCTGTCTGCCATGAGGTGAGCCACTTTGTCCTACCACACGTTCCTTGCCATGATGTTCTGCTTCACCTCAGGCCCAGAAACAATGGAGTCAAGTGACCATGGGCTGAAACAGTGACCCCAAATAAACCTTTCCTCCTTCATTTTTCTCAGGCATTTTTGTCAACACAACAGGAAGTTGACCAACATGGTTTAGCAAATTGTGTCTTCACTCATTGCTTCCTTCAGATTTACTCCTTCCAACTTTGGCTTCGTCTCTTCCTTTACTCCCTTCATAATCATGGGGTCAAGACTCCCTCAGAGCCTGGGAACAGCAAAGATGGGAACTGCTGTTGGAGAAGGAGAGTCCATGAGTGAGCAGTGGTGTGAGGAGCTCTGGCTGGGAAAGCAGGTGTGAACAGAGGGACTGAGGGAAGCTCTGGGTTTGGAGGCATGATGGAAACTCAGAATAGCAGACACCTACCAAGGTGGGGGCTGGGAGAAATGAAGACATGGATAGGGCTTCCCACGGGAGCCCAAGGGGCATTTTCATGCTTAGGCCCCACAGTGCTGAACAAGTGCTATTACTAGTGGGCTCCCTGGTAGCAGGCCACAGGAGAAAACCTCAGGTGACTGACTGACACGGCTTATACTGCCCTGCTATTTCCAGTAGAGCCAAGAAGATCTGACACCTTCTTACATGTGGGTCTATTTTCCTTTATAGAATTGGGTAGAGATAGGTGAAGATTTAAGCATCATTTGACATGTAAGGGTGGCCCAGGAGTATCCCTCATTTTCCAGGTGAAAAATGGGTCCCAAGAAAAGTAGGACTAAGATTCAGTCCGTCCAACACCAGGCCTCTGGTCATTTCTTAATTTCCTATTGGAGGGAGCTTCTCAGAGACCTTTTCTTCAAGGTACATCTCTTTATATTTAGGGCCTTTGTTACTTCTCTTCCCTCTCAGAGGAGTGCCCTAAGTATTGAACAAAAATTTGTACTGTGCCCTATAAGAAGTGGCGCTTGTTTGGGGTTTTGATTCCCAGACAGAGAGGCTGATATAATGAAGGCATGTTGCCTCTTTCTTTGACCAGAGATAGGGGCGGGAGGTCGGTGAGGTTCTGGGCTGGTCATGATCTACTCCATCCAGAGAGAAGTCAAGGAAGTGAAAAAAGACATCTTAGAGAGATGCAGCTGAGGCAGACACAACAGAATTTGGTGGCTCCATTGGCAAGCCAAAGGATGGGACGCAGGACAAGGATAAGAATACAGAGTTTTAGGGTTTTACTCCGCTTGACCAGGAGTAACATAGAAAGAAGGAAGTCACAAGCATTGCCAGCCTCAAGGAGGAAGATGATGAATTCTGTTTGGGCCAGGTGAAGGTGGAAATCCCCGTGGCAGCTGCGATCATGGAGGTGAGGTTCAGGACAGTGATTAGGGCATCATTCAGAGACACTTTATGTAAGTGATAAAGACTCGAGGAGCAAAACACAGAAAGTGAACACAGGACTGAGCCATGGGTGCTGGAGAAGGAAGTGGAATCTGGATCAGTGGCAAAGAGCAGGGGAAGAATGGCGCCAGGTCCAGGTTATAATGGGCCTTCTGCTCCATGGGAAGGAACTTGGGTTTTTTAGTGGCCACTAGCAGCCATTGAAGGTCTTTAACCTGGGAAGTGACATGGTTAGATTTGTGTTTCAAAGAGATATTCATGATTGCTATTTAATTATGTTTACCTAAAGGAACTCATGATCTGAAGAAAGAGACAGGTTGGAGGTAGGACGGCCAGTTAGAAGGCTGCTACAGAAACCATGGTGGGTGGTGCTGGGTCCCAGATTGCCATAGTGGTAGCGGCATAGAGAGGAAGGGGGCCGTACTAAGGTGACTTAGAAAGCAAATGCATTCCCCTGTGTTGGTGGCACACCTAGCTACTCAGGAGACTGAAGCAGGAGCAACTGGGCACTGCAGTGAGTCCCTGTCTCAAAGTGAAAATGGCTGGAGACCTTGCCCAGTGCTAGGACTCTTATCTAGCATGTGCGTGGCTTTGGGTTCAACCCCCAGCACGCCCACAAGGCACATGAATAGATAAGGGAGATGCGGTCAGCAACAGTGCAGAGTCAGGCTGGCCGCCACGGTTCTGGTGATGGTCGTGGCTCTGACGGCCCTTTCAGCATGGTGAGAAATGAAGGTGCTCAGCAGTGAGTTCGAAATGGATATTCGGGTGGGCTGGAGATACACATGGATGGTAGTTGGAGCCAAATGCTTGGGTAACATTTTAAAAGACACATTAAATGTTAATGATTTTATAAGTCATTAATGTTCTTTGTTTTCTCTTCTGTGGTGTTCTTACTTTTATTTTGTAGGTTTTCCAGAGCTTCTAAATTCTTCCCAATTTTGAATGTCAGAGCTGTGGGATCTTTGGATGTCCGGTCCCTATCGCCTTTAAGCTCTTGCAGCGGCACCGCAGGGCAGCCTTTGGACCACCGCATCACCACCCCTCATCCCTGGTGACTTAGGAGCACAGGGGGTCAGGAGTTTGGAGAGCTGAGAGATGGTCTCTAGTACATTGCTCTGGCTTTGATTGTATTTCTCTCCTTTCTGAGTAAAGTTCTCAAAAGCATAGCCTGTACTTGCTAAATTCCCCCCACCTGAGAAAGGTGACCCCTTGTAATCTGGTTCCTACTGTTTCATGCTTCTGAAGCTGCTCTCACACGTCACCGATGACTTTCTCATTGCCAAAGCCAGTGCCTCTGTACCTGGTGACACCGTTACAGCCCCCTCCTGTTAAGCCCCTTCTTTGGCTTTTGGGACACCCCACTCTCCTGTCTCCTTTCTGCCTGTCTGGTGGACTATCTGTTGCTCTTTGGGAGTCCTCTCCTCTCATTCTCGGGTGCACTTTCTCCCTCGCATCAGGCTGCCTTTCCACGTGCGTCGTTTCCGTGGGGAGCCTCCTTGCTCTCGTGACCGCAGTCCATCCTGCCGTGACAGCAAGCGTCTCCTGCTCTCTCTCCAGTTCCGCCCCTTCCACACCTCCCGTGAACTCACACTTCTTTCCCCTCAGTTGTTTCACCAGACTGTCCCCTGCTTTGGGCTTCTCTAAATGATCATTAATGATCTCATAGTTCCCCCAAATGCTAGATTTCAGATGCTGGTGTGATTTCTGAAGCCTCTTTCATCGTGTCAAGTGGGTCCCTAAGGGTTTTTGTTTGTCTGTTTTCTTTTGACTTTTCTGTGCCGCAATTCATTTTCTCTGTTCCACCTTTAACTGACACCACATTGGTTTGGGCTCTTAGCTCCTCATGCCTGCGTTATTGCAGTTATTTTCTATTTCACCTACTTGCCTATTGTTTCCCCTTGATTCAAACCAGCTCGCTCATCCTGAGATTAACCTTCCTAAGCTTCTGCATGGTATGTGCTGTCTGCCCGATGCTGAAGAACCTCAGTTGCTGCCCATGGCCCGCAGACACTCTGGGCGGCCATGTGATGGCTCTGTATTTACCCTCTGTCTCACCCTCAGCAAAAAAGCGATGCTTCCGGTGCCTACTCTTTAGCCTGGTCCACCCCTCTCTCCTGAACAGGGCTTTCTAAAAGGCATTTTATCCATCTGGGCTTCTAGAGGTTAGGCTAAACTAAAATTTCTAGTTTTTTTTTTCTTTTGTCCCTAGGTTTATGCCAATTCAATAGGGTAACACTGGCTATTGATTAGTAATTAAATGTCTATGATGAACAAACCCAGGGAAGTCATTTTTTTCTTTAATAAATGCCGAGAGAGAAAATTATGGATTAAACACCTCTCGAAACACAAATTCAGGTAACGACGGAAGCCTTTGGTGGTGAAAAGCTTGAGAACCAGCATCTAGTCCAATCCTGTTCTGAAGCCGACTTGTATGTTCATGTCCCCTCGGGGCCGTTTATGTTTATCCTCCTCCACAAGCTTCCTCCTCCCCGGCTCCCAGTGCCTGAAGCCCCTGCCTCCTCTGGGACCCTGGGCAGATGCCGTCTCTTTCCTCCCACATCTGCGGGACCCCTTGGCCTGCGCTCTGTCCGCCACTTTTCTCAGCTCCAGCCCTGCGCTCCCTGGCAAACCAAACCGCCGCAGGTGGAGATGATGTTCTGAGCATTTCGCACACAGCACCCCACTGGCTGCTTGGGAAACCGTGAATAATAGGCAAATTGTGCCGGACGCAGGCGCCCAGCCCAGTCTGCCCCCGTCTCCTCCCAGGCGCAGCCCGCAGGGCCGGTGGACCCGACCTGAATTCATTTCCACCTCATTAACTCGCCCCGCCCCGCCCCCGCGGCTCCCGCTCTCGCTCCCTGTCTCTGACCCCTCCGCCTCCCTCTTCTTCCTTCTCTCTTCTCCTGTCATCTTGCCAGCTCGGCCCCTATCGCTCCGCGTATCGTCTCTCCATCTCTTTCTCCCTGACCATCTGGGTCTCCGCCTTTGGGTGTTTCTGCGCCTCCATCCGTCTGGGGCTCCGCTTCCTCGGCCCATTCCCCGCCCCTTGCTCAATCCGGTCCAATCCTGGCCGCCCTGCCTGGCGCTCCACTCTCCCATTGGTCAGTCTGGAGCCCCCCGCCCCCGCCGCCCGGCCCCCTTCGGGCCCCTCCATTCACACAAAGTTTGGCTCCGGCGCTGCAGAGGGAGGGGGCGGCCCGGTCCGGCCCAGCTCTGCCCCCCGCCGGCCCGACCCCGGCCCCATCTCCAGGACAAGCCCTTATCTGATCCCAGCTCTGGGCTTAAGAGTCCTGGCCCTGCCGGTCGCACGGCTCTGCTCCTCACTCCTGCCCGCCCCGTCCGTCATCTGTCCCGCTGGCCCGTCCGAGGGGCCACTCCACCTCGAACCCAAGGTAAGACCTTGGCCCTGATGAAGCACTGCCGCCCTGGCCGGGGTCCTGTCCACTTAATTCTCCAGAGATATAAGGGCCCCCAGCTCCTTGATCCTTACCCTTGGCTGACCTCAACGGTGTCATCCTGTGCCCCTTCTCCCTCTCTGGCAGTCCCAAGCAGACCCTCCAGGAAAGGGTTCTCCAGGAGGGGTACTCAACCCAAGCTGGTCACCTCACCGCTTTAGTCTAAGGAAGGGGCGTTCCCGATACCTCCTCCCACTGAGCACACCTGCTGTTCCAATTACTTTAGGGATTACCATGCATAACTATGCATCCCCTACAGACAGCAAGCGCCCACTTCTCCCAACATGGACAGATCGCTTCCCTGGTCAGCCCTCCCATCACAGTGACACTCATATGAGGAAGACACCTACAACCACTAACTAACTCCGTGGGGAGACAAACGCAGATTAGACTAGGGAGATATGGCCATCTGGTGTGTCTCGGTGGCTCTGTGCCTTTTCTGACTTGGCTTCCCCTTCAAAGAGCTCTCCCTATTACTCCCCTACCCGACCCCAGCTATTTCACAGGGAGAATCCCAGGGGGAAAAGAGCAAGGCTGCTTCTTCTGGAGCTAGAGGGCAGACTGGGATCCATAAATTCGTCCTCTGAACAGAAAGACCCCTTCCTGTTCTATCCCTTCCCCTAGCCCTATCCGCGCCACCAGAACCCAAGCAAGGGCCCCTGAGATAGCAAAGAGCTGAAGGCTGTAGGCTCCTGATTCCAGGGAGACACACTGAACCTCGGCGTGGAGAGAAGGAAGACCTCGAGAGAAAGCAGTGCTGGGGACTCTGGTACCTTGAGTTTTCGTCCCGGTGCGTGAAGTCCCCCAGGCGGGTTGAGGCAGTGGGGACGTGGGGTGATGAAAAGGCCAGTACAAATTTGGCTGGGAAGCCGGAGCCTCCAGCCTCCCCAGGTCACTTGTCAGTGCACCTGATTCTGACTCGAGCCTTCTGCCAGTCTGCCCTTGCCCAGGCGTTTGCATTTTCCCCCTTCCTGGGACTACTCTAGGTAGACTGGACGGGAGAGAGATGCTGACGGAAGAGCTGATGGCCTCCTGCTCAGGGGTGTTGAGGAGGAAGGGCACAGAGTGGGTGTCAGGGTATCAGCCCCGGGGGACGCTGGCAGCCACCGCCAAGTTCACTTCAGTTTCAGCCTAAGGCTGGCTTGCTGATCTCCAAGGTTTTTTGAACATGTTCCTGGCATGATGGTGGGCACTGTCCTGTGCCAAGGGCAGGGCTTGTTAATTCCTGAGGGTGTAGACTGTGTGTGGGGGACCAAGTCTGGAAGAAGCCAGGTGTCTTGGCTCAGAACTGGTGCTTCAGGGGGGAGGACAGGGGGTCCAGGGCGAGCAAAGCATCACGCCAGGGAGAGGGTCCAGGCTGCACTTCGGAGGCAATAGGCACGGCCCAGGCAGTGCCAACTCCGCCCTCACCCTGTCCTTTGGTGGTGGTGGTGCGGGAGGGAGGAAGAGAGGGGAGTTGGGGGTGATCCGGGCCAGCCCAGCCTCCCAAAGCCCTTGCCAGCCTGGGCCCTGAAAGGAGCTGCTGTTTTCTAAATCACCACCCGCCCCCCCAGGGCCCAGAGCAGCCAAGTTGTCTCAGCGGATATCAAATGGCAATGACTCCACTGACTGTTGGGGTGGGGGTGGGAGTGGCAGGGGTACCGGCTTATGGTCCCATTCCTTCTGCAGCACCAGTGCACAGCCCCACTGCTGCCCCCTACCCTGACGGGAAAAGGTTTTTTCTAACCACATCGGCCCCACAGCCAGTCCGTGGGTGTGTATGTTTGTGGCTAGGGATTAGCAGCCTGCCCACTGACATCCCCACCTCCTCTGTGCAGCCCCCGTCTGGGCCACTGTGCTTACGCTCACGTTCAGCTCCAGCTTTGTCGACTTGGGTTAGAAGGAAACAACAGGCAGAAATCCAGGGTCTTTACTTCGCTTGTCCTTCCCCGGGAATCAGGGAGGCTGGTATACTTGGAACTGGGTGGTCTCAGATGAAGTTCTCTGGGGTCATCCTGGGGTGGGGGGGATAGTGTCAGGACTCTTGGGAGTAGCTCGTGCAGCAATACCCATTCCTCAATGGAGATTCTTGGCACTTCTAGCAAAACGCTTGGTCTCTACACATGAGATGTAAAGATAGATTGAGGTCCCTAGGGAGCGGGAGAGATGTTGGGTGATGGAGCTTCTAAACTGTTCTGCCAAGGGTTATTTAAGACAGAAGGAAAAAAAAAACCCTCGATTCCCTACCCCCTCCATTCCCAGCCTAGATTCTTCTCTTGCCTGACTGGTCAGTGTTACTGTCCATGGCGAGGCCAAGCTACCCAGGACTCCAGGGAGGCCCTGGAAGGGGGCAGAGGGAAGGGAGAACACAAGGCACACACTGAACTAAAACGCAGAAAGACTGGAGACAAGGGAGGTTTGGAATGTAAAGGTTTTAGCACCCAGTAAAGGGTGGCTGGCAGGGGCAGCACCCAGGATCCTGTCACCTCAGTCTCTCCTGCAGGCTGAGTGCAATGCTTTGCTGCCTTCATCTGCATTTAGTCTCCCTGTTGCCACCATGTAGCAGGTTAATCCTGGTTTTACGACTTGGTAGCCACACAAGTCTCCTCATCCTCACAGTGGGGCCAACAATAATGGTGAGAATTAAAAGAGTCAATATTTGTAAAAGGGCTTAGGAGGTTTAGCAAGTAAGAAGTGTGGTTCTTGAGGGTCCTCGCACCTCTCTTGTGGAGAGAGAGGAGTACATCTGGCTAGCTCCTCTCCATCCCCTCCCCACTAGGATGAAGAGAAAGGGATTGTGGGAGAAACCCTCCTGTGGGTGTCTGCCAGCCTGGAGCCTGGATTTGAGGTGGTGGGGAAGGGGAGGGGCTGGCTGTGGAATGTGGGAGCAAAGTCAGTGTGGAACTATGTGGCCTGGAGAAAGACCTTGGGAAAGTGGGGGCTCCGGAGGACTGCATTAGTACGTCAGGCGTCCAGAAAGGTCTAGCATGGGAAGGGGCCTACCTGGTCCCTCTGCAGCTCTTCCAGTGGCAGAAAGCGTTCCAGGGAAAGAGTTGAGGCCATAGCTGGAAGGACCTAGGTTAGGTCTTAGGAAGCAAATCTCATAGAAGGAAAAACATTTGAAATGAAGGTTGGAAAACGAAGACAAACAAACTTCTTGGAAAGGGTGAGGGTAAAACAACCAAAAACAAATCCCCAAATAGCCTTCTAACCAAAAAACCCATCATTGAGCCTTCTGAGAGGTGCTATGCAGGGTCAGAAGTGTAGGGATTATTATAACGACCGCCCCAGGGCCTCATGTGGATGACTGGTACGACTGCACCCTGCGGTCCCAGGCCCCCTTTCTGCTCGGAGAGACAGTAGGCTTGAAACGCACGGGCGGTGGAGTTGGACTTCCTGGGTTTAAGTCCTGGTTTTATCACTTGGTAGCCACACATGGCTCATCTTCACACTGGGGGGCTGACAATAGTTGTGGGGATTAAAAGAGTCAATATTTGTAAAGAGTGTAGAAAGTTTAGCAAGTAAGAGGCACAGTTGTTGGCTGGTGGGGTCCTCCCACCTCTCTGGCTCCTTCATTTTTCTTGGCAGCTGGGCCTTGTCCCTGCCCTTCCAAGGTGGCTTGTCTGAGATTCTGAGATTCTGTCCCGGGTCTCAATCCTTCACCTTTCTGGAGTTTGAGAAGGTGGACGAATTATCAAAGAGCTTAAGATGAGGGTCCCGTTTTATCCAACTGCCTGGTCATCACCAGAGGCTAGCTTCACACCCACAGCCTCTTCCCCTCAGGAGTTTTTGCCAAGCGGCTGTACTTCTTCAGCTCAGATTCTGCAGATATGAATGGGCCTGCCCATCCCACCTACAGCCTCTCTCCCCGTCCTCAGCAACTTCTATCTTGGAAGACGTCAGCCTCTGCCCATCCCCACACTGCCCTCTGTACTTTCTGGAGAGCCCTCTTTTCTCTGCTTCTTTCTGCTTGTCCCTCTTCTGGCCCCGGTTCACGCTCTGCTTCCCTTGAATTTACGCGCCCTGCGCCTCAGGCCTCTGATCAGCCGGTCTATCCCACCAGCTCCATTGCTTGTGGAGCCTCTTTGATGGCCTCCCTGACTCCAGCCTGCCTCTCCTTGACTCCTTCCCTTCGTCGGGTGTGGGGTTATCACTAGAGCTGCTGTCAGAAAACACCTTTAAGCTTTATACTTTTCCTCCTCCTTTCCAGCGTCCCATCTCTTGGGATTATGTCTTTGGACTCTGTCCAGGGTCTGTGGCCAAGGGCAGTCTCTGAGCCACGGTCTTCTTTTCACTCTAGGCACTGCTGCCACGACCACTCCAAGTCCCTTCTTTCCTGCAAACCGCCATCCTCCTATTTCCTTCCCTGCCATCTTGCTTTTCCCTTTCATGTGTGACTTTTCTAGGATGTCCACGTGTGGCAATATTGGAGGAGACCCCTCATTACCTTGGAGGTCCTCTAGGGTAGGGCCTATGCCCCAGCAGGTGGGTGACTCCCTGAAATAAAGACATCTCTGCTTTCTCCGAAGCCCTTGACACCTAGCAAAGGGCTTGGCTCCTTGGATGCAGAGTGGCTGCTGACCACCTGGACTCTAGGCAGGACCCCTGGGAATCCTGTGGTAGGGTGTAGAGAAGACCGCAATATCCAGCTCCTTAGGGAGCTTCAAAAGGAACTCTTCTGCCTACTGCCTCACCCTGTGGCAAGGCTTTGCTGTAAGACAACCAGCAGCAGATAGGTCCCAAGAGCCACTCGGCCCTCCCCAGGGAGGTCTGGCTCCAGCCCGATGCTGGGCTTGTCAGTTGTTATCCAGAGTAAAAATAGGGAGTAAAGGTCAGAGTCCAGTCTGAGCAATGCATGGTCCTGGGCATATGTCTGAGCAGGGGCTAATGAGGTGGAGACACAGGGATCCTTGCCAGTGGGGCAAAGGCCTGGTCTCTTAGTGTTTCGCTCTCCTGGGCTGGCCCATCAGTTCTACCTTGTTCCCCACCTCACCTACTAGATCCAGGCACATGCCTTCCCCCATGCAGGCCTGGCGGCCAATCACATGATAAAAAGTCACAGGCAGATGCTAAGAGGAAGAGGTGTCTGAGGTGAGCTGAAGCAGAGAGTTTTTATCCGACTGTTGATCTCAGGACCCCTCCACACTTACAAATTACCAAAAACTCTGCAGAGCCTTCTTTGTGTTGTTTATAGCTATTGATATTTACTGTGCTAGAAATGAATGCTGTAGTGACTTAAAATCATTAATTTAAAAAAAATAGCAACAATAAACACATTGCCTGTAACATGACTTTAAAAAAATAAAACTAGCTACATTTTCTAGTATGAGTGATGTTGTCTTACATTTTACAAATCTTTTTGAGGTCTCCAAAGGGGATCCTGGGCTACACCTTGAGAACTGCCAATTAGAGGATCTCACATTTTCAGAGACCCCCAGGCCGTGCTGATTCTTCCAGCTGGTTTTCCTGGCTGGTAGGGAGACAGAATGGGGACATGGTTAGTGGCGTAGATTCTGGAGAAAATCTACCTGCTTGAGCTTGAATCTTACTTCTACCTGTCACTGTGACCTTGGCCAAATCCATCTCTGTGCTTCAGTTTTCTCAGCAGTAAAATGGGGCTTTAAAAAGCACCCACTTACCTGGGTGTGATGGTGTACACCCTGCTGTGTCACAGAGGGGGCCTCCTAGCTCAGAGAGGGCAAATGGCTTTTGCAAAGTCCCAGGCTTGTTGGACCTTGAGTCAGGAGTTTGACTCCTAGCTTTGCAGTCTCTCAGCATGACGTGTGTGTGTGTGTGTGTGTGTGTCTGTCTGTCTGTCTGTCTGTCTGTCCTGCGAACAGAGGGAAGCAGATCTTACCTCTCCCAGTAATCCCAGGTGAGCCACCAGGGCCCATAGAGAACCGCAGGATATCTGGAGGGTAGCTAGCCAAGGAGACTTCCTGACAGCAGCAGCTGAAGAGGAAAGGGAAAGCTGGGGAGATATTCTCAAGGTTTGGAGACATTTTTGCCTTGCCTGTAAAGTGTCCTAGCCCTCTCTCCTGGGGGCACTGGGACATCCAGGGCAGAGGGAGTCTGTCGTTGGCTAGGATGGCAGTCAGGTGGTGCCCATTCTCTGGATGCTGCCTGAAGCCTCCTGATAGCCCACTGCCCTCCTCTCCCACCTCCCACCACTCCACCCTGTGGAGGCTTCTGGTGTCCTTTTTCCCGCCTCTGTCTCTACCTGTGGCTGTGGGGCTGAGGTGGGACACGATGCCTTGGGAAAGGCAGCTGGTGTGTGGGCCGGTGCCTGGGCTGGAGAAGAGGCCTCTGCAGATGGGGAGGTGGGCCGGGGAGAGATAGGGACTCACTGGGAGGAAGCTGGCTCTGGCTTGTTGGCCCTTGGGCTGAATTCCTCCAGGCTGGGCGGTTCCTCCTCTGTCAGTTCAGGGTGAGTTCCTGGAAGAGCTCACAGGACTGGGCCTCACACTAACTGCTATGCTTGCTTCCTCTGGAGTGGCTTCCTCAGTGGAGGTCTTATTAAAAGCTGGTACTGCAAGGAAGCAAAAGCCAGCCCAAAGAGTCCCAAGTCTTGAGCGCATGCTCTGTCTGAAATTTAGAGGTTTAGCTCCTACCCTCACCTTGAAAGCTTGACCACTCTGAGACACAGCCTCTGCTTGGGTGGGGCTCTGAGCTTTGGGTTGAGACTCATCTATTCAGTGCTGCTACCACTCTCCCGCCCTGAATAGATGGCAGGACTGAGATGTGCAGTGGTGGGCTCCCCGCAGCTGCTCCCCCATCCCTTTGTGCCTGTGTCTTCCTCCACTTAGAAAGGCCTCTCTGCTGAGTGGCAGGTTTGGGAGCCTTAATCAAGTGTCTCATCCTTGGCTCCTGGGCGGTGCCCCCAGGAGAGACCCTAGGGGGTAAGATCTCCTCAGTCTCAGCCCTGCCCCACCCCCTGCCTCTTCTGATGCCAGCAGCCCCCCAGCTCCCGCCCCTGGGCTGTGGGACAGCAGAGGGCTGAGGGGTTGGCTCTGCATACTAATGTCTTTGCCCATTGTCAAAGCCCCTTTGTGCCAGGGAGCTCCATTGAGGCGGCTCCGGGGCGGGCACAATGGGGGCTCTGTCCCCGAGTTCCCCCAAACAGTCACCTGCTTTCAGAGCCTCCCCTACCGCCCCCCACCCGCCCCAGTGTCCAGAGGGCCCAGAGAGCATGCGGGAGTGGGCCCGGGGCCAGGTGACCCTCCCACACTCCCTGGGCAGGCTGGAGAGATGGGCATTTGACAGGGCCAAGTGTGGAGGACACAGGAGGGGACAGACCCAGCTCCCAGGGCAGGAGGAGTCTGTGGATGGAGCTGGAATGCAGGTTCTGTGAGGCCCGAGTTGGGTAGGGGCACTCATAGCCTGCCCACGCCTCCTTCCAATGCCCAGCCTGGGCCCTGACTGCCCAGCCCCGTCCTCTGCCTGCCACAGGGACACACTTGAGCTCATATATGCAGGGACACACGGCCCCACATTCATCTATGCAGCCCCACACATGGCTCCCTGCCCCCTCATGCCCAAGCAGATATGCCCAGTACAGGAGCGGGGCCCTGAGCTGCACGTTCACACCGCGGTCCACCTGCATACCTCCTCTCACCCACAACCCCTTCCCTCGCGCCCATTCCCATCAGCCATAGCCTGGCAGCACCATCCCCCTCCACGACCCCCTGCCCTCTGCTGCTCTGACACAGGTTATAACAAGTTTGCACTTGTCGTGACCTCAAGAATGTGGCCCTGGGGCGGGAAATGTCCTGTTGCTCAGACTGTGCTGATTACACGTTAACCATGGACACAACCTCTGCTGAACTCAGAGAATGGCTCCCTCATTGTGGAGAGACTTAGAGGTCCAGGATCCCTCAGTGCCAGAACTGAGTTGAGCGCACTGGGCAGAGGTACAGGGAAGGACTAACCCCCATCCTGACACAGCACGGGCCCACGGTGACCATCCTTTGTGTTTGCCTAGTGCACTTGGGTGGGCATAGCCCAGTTCCTCCCAGCCCTGTGAGGCAGAGGACACAGTTCTCTTTTTCCCAGCCAGGCTCTGAGAAGTGACGTGCTATGTCCAGGTACTTGGTGGCAAAGCTGGGGCTAGAATGGAGGTCTCTGCCTCTAGTTTTAGTCTATTTTTAATTTAATTTAATTTATTTTATTTTGCTGTCTCTTGACACAACTTAGAGGATCTCTTACCCCAAAAGAATTTTAACAGGGCTAAAATGTACCATTTAGTCCCCTTCCTTGGGAAGGAGTGGGTGGGTGATAGTAGAGAGAATATCAGAAACAGGCGCCTTAAGCAGGACTCCAGATCTAGAAAGAATCTCAGAAGGTCTCTTGGACCCTTCCACTGCATCCAGGCAGTGTGAGCCTACCTCCTTCCATTTCCACCAATCCCAGTCCCGCGACTGACCCAGGTCACTGGAGGGGGTGACCTGACCACCTTCTGAGCTAGGCTTGAGAGTTGGAGATAGATCTTTATTGATTACACGTTCTTTGTGATGCCCAGCTTTGACCTTCCCAGCTCATATTCTGTGTCCAGCTGTGGATCTGTGCGTGTGGTGGTGGGGGGGGTCTGTGCTTATCCAACTGATCTGTTCTGGAAATCGTCTAGCAGCTTGGAGCGGATGCCCTCAAAGAGGAAGAAAGAAAGGCCCGCTGGGATCCCAGGGACTTAATGGCTGACTGCACAGCAGTGTGTTGGGGCCTGGGAGGGTGAGTGGGGTCACAGCTGCAGAAACTCCAGTAGACAGAGCTAAGTTGGTAGTGGTTTGCTCCGCTGCCAGTGTTATGAGTGCCCATCTTCATGAGCTCACCGGCCCTACGTTGCAAGTGTATCCTACTCCTCGTCTAGGTGCCCCCACTCCTCTGGCTACTGGATTCTGCATAAGCCACCTCAGCCATCTGTGTACCTCCCCAGCCCTTACATTCTCATGTGGCTCTTCTGCCTCCAAATGTCCCTTGAAATGCCCCTGTTGGAGGAAAGGGGCCTGCCCAAAGTGTGGCCTAACCCCTCCTGCTGTACTGGGGCAGTTAGCTGGTTTGAGAGAGAATGCATCTCAGTCTGGTTCTGTATCTCGTCCATGTCTGCATGCCATCCCTACTCCATTCTCCTTAAGCGAGGAGTGTGGATAACGAGCACACGCAAAGCTGGAAAGGGCTGCAACTACTTCCTCCCAGGGCGACAGCGGACCTCCTTAGACTTCTTTATGTGAGGGTCAGAGGTTGCGTTCCCTACGTAGAACAGTAACTGTGAGGAGAGGGAGTTGAGGGGATCTGGCCAGAGAACATGGCTCAGTTCTGTGAGCAGGAATTATAGGCACAGAGTACCTAAGGGCTTCCCTTTCCTCCACAGGTGCACTTGAGAACAAATTGCTTAGGAAGGTAGCGGATACAATTTGACATAACAGGAAGAATATCCTGAGTTTAATGTATTACTAAGTGTAGGGGAGGGACAGAAAGAGGCGGAGAATCACTCTCCCTGGCGAGGACAGGTCCCTTGTTAGCCATTATTGAACACATCCTGGGTGGCTCAGGAGACAATTCCAATGGCTCCCAGAGCGAGAGGGTTTCCAGCTGCCTCAGAGGAATTCCTGTAACCCTTTTCGCAGCCCCCAGAGAACGCATCATTGGATACGAACGCTGCCCCCACGCCCAGGGACTGCACTGTTCGCTCTTTATTCCTTTCTCCTCTTGGGGGAGCTGAAGGAGGCCCCTTCGGACTGCTAGATGGAAGCGCCACATCAAACATATCCTGGACGGGGGAAGAACCACATGGGTAATCTTCCAGTGATGGCTCTTCATCAGCTGGCCACTTGGGCCCTGAGAGTCAGAACTGGCAGGAAGAGAGAAGTTGGGGTGGAGAAGGCCGGGGCTGTGGCTCCGTTCTGATACAAAGTGAGAAGCCCCACTAGCTTGCTCTCCGATCTCGGAGAGTTGCTCCTTCTTCCTAGGACTTGGCTTTCTCTTCTGTGAGGTGAAGGGGTTGATGAGATGGCCACGGAGAGGCTCCCAGCACCAACATCTACGACACAACTCAGGAAGAGGACAAGCCCTGTGAGCAGGCTGGGGCTCAGCTTGCAGGACTGGCTCTCCCTGGCACTCCTCCTGGAGTGGCTAAGTTCCCTAAGTTTAGTTTCCATGCCATGAGCACTAGGGCAAGGCCATCACCAGCTTCCAGGTCCAGAGACATCTAAGCTGAGGCCTGAAGGAGCAGAAATTACCCAAGCAAAGTGGGATGAGACGAGTGTTCCAGGATGATCCCTATTATTTGCAAAGAATGGCCGATAGGAGAGAGCATGGGGAGAGGTTTGGTGCGGCTGGTGGGGAGGGAACGCATGTGAGGGCTGGAGGGTGACAGAGGCTATTGATACTGGGGAGGTCAGCAGAGGCCTGGCTATTACTGCTCTGTCCACCTGTCCTGCAGGCTTGGAGATAAACCTCTCTCTTCCTCCTCTGTCCTCCTTTTCTGACTTTCCCCACTCTTTCTCCAAAGCTTCCACCTTCTTCTCCTTGCTCACATGGGCATTGGAGGCACTGGGACCCCAGGAGGACCTGTTGGTCCAGGGTGAAACTTCAGGTCCAGTGCCCGCTGGCTTTGCAGCTGTTTGGGGCAAAGGCCTGACATTTTCTTCTGCCTTTCCCCACCATGAAAGAGGAGTCTACCTTCCACATAAGACTCTGGATTTCTGGTCTTGTAACACTCCTGCCGAGCACAGTGTAGGTCCTACTGGCCTCAGTCTCCCCATTGGCTACCGTCGCTGTGAGAGCAGTGTGTTCATGAGGTGGGGCCAAGGGCAGCTTGGAGTAAGGACTGAGGGAAACTAGAGAAAAGGGGGCTCCTCTGTCTAGAGTGCAGGCTGCAGGAGGACTGAGTCAGTGCCCCAAGTGCCCAGAAATTCAATGCAAAGCAGAGGACAAGGGATGAAGCATGATACACATTCTGCAAAGAGGTGGAAGGAGGAAAAAGTAGTGTAGACTGTAAGTCCATGGGCCCTGTTAAGTCCAGAAATGCCAGGCATGGAGGAGAAAAAGATGAACAAAATATAGGTTAAGAATCACTTCAGAAAAGATTCTCCGCTTTGGGAAGATGGGGTGGTCCTTTCTGGAAAAAGAGGGTCAATAATTGGCACCTACGAGAGCTGCCCTTGGGAGATGCTCCCACAGCATAGAGTGACGCTCTGCCTCACCTCATTCCTCTGCTGCCTTTGAGTCCACCCCCCACCAAGGCACAAGTCCTCCCTTGTCACTAGCCAACATGACCTCAGGGTGACAGATGAGACAGTGTGTAGAGAAGAGGCCTTCAGCCGGGCTCTTGTCCCATTTTCCCTTCTTCTCTATGGTCAGGATCTCTACGAGGGTCCTGGGAGCCCCAAAGAGTAAATCCTGTCAGCTTGGACATTCTCTAGTTTCTCAGACTCTGGAACCAGATCTAGTGACAGATCTCCTGAGGCCTCGCCATCCTGGGCCCTGACAAGTTGTCAGCTCCCTGGCGTCCTTGAGATTGAGGAAAAGGAATGGGCAGATCCTAGGGCTGGAGGGTGGACACCGAGGAAAGTGGCAGGATGCAGCTTTCCTCACCGCACGTATGTAGTCCCCATCTCTAGGCAGTTGAGAGGGTCTGGGAGGAAGCCTCAAATGATGGGAAAGTGGGGTAAAGGGTAGTGAGCTAAAAGCGCCCTGGAATTCTGAGCTATGGTAAATCCTACCTCTCAAATCACCATTGCTCTAGAGAAAGCAGAAATGAGGCAGTGGATTAACCTAAGCGTCATCAAGCCGCTGCTGTGTAGGGAAGCAATATGAATACAAAGTCCTCAGGAGTTGGAGACAGAGGTTCTGGTTTGCCATGAAATAAACATGGGCAAGTCACCTTACCTCACTGAGCCTCAGTTTCTCTAGTTCAGCAGAATATTCCTTCGTCTGCAGAGGAAGATGATAATACCCTCCTCTGTAGAAGGACCTAACAGATTTCACATACCTATTTATCTCATGTTCTCCTGAACACACAACACGAAGTTTTACTGTCTCCTTAAGGGAGGAAACTGAACCCTAGAGAGATTAAGAGATTGGCTGAAGTTCCCATAGCTAGTCAGTGACACAGAATAGGGTGGCAAGTAGTGGCAAAAGAATAGATAAGGACGTTTGGCTGTGAGCAGGGCACACCAGGATAGCAAATAGGTTTCATTTGTTAGGCTAACGCCATTTGAGTGGAAATGGCTCTCTGGATCACCATGTTAAGCGAGATGCGGGAGCACAGTCAGGAAAAACGTACTGTGACAGCATAAGGATGTACATGGGGGGGGTGCTCATGATTCACACATACTATAATTGTTGACCTCCCTAATCCAGAGTCAATTGGAGATTTCCAGTCTCAATTTTTCTACATTTATCAATTAGGTTAAGTTCAAAGGTGCTATTTGGTTGAGATATAATCTGTGTCTTGAAAAAGCTCACAGTTTCTTGAGAAGTATACAAAAAGGGGTTCTGGAGGGGCTGGGGGACAGGAGAGACATTCCAGATGGAGTGGGCTGCAGGAGCAAAGATGTGGGGACAGGCTAGGGGAGCATGGGCCACGTTCTCCACGGCTGGAATATGGGGACGTAGGGAGAGGGAGTGATAGGAACTGAAAGCTAAGCGCAGTCAGATAGTGAAGGATTCTGAATACTATGTCAAGCAGCTCGGGTTTCATCACCAGTGCTGTGCTGTCGGAGCCCATGAAAGGATTCCAAAGCAGAGCAGAGAGATGGGGTCAGAATGTTGTGCAGAAAATGACCGTAGCAGCCTAGGGGTCAGGCAGGAGGAGGCGAGCCCCAGGCAGGAGGGCTGGGAGATCATTGCAACATTTTAAGTGAAAGAAAATACGATGCTGAACTAGGGCAGCCTCAAAGGATATGGAGAGATGCCCACAAGGCAGAATTGATAAGACTTAGTGACCCGCTGGGATGAGGAGCAGGTTTCTAGCTTAAGCCCTGAATGGATCATAACTTTGTGAACAAGAAAGGGCATAGACATACAAGAAAGACTCTGAAGAGAGAGGCCATAGGTCTGGACATGTTAAAGTTGGAATGTTCCAGATAGAGGGTGCTTGTAAGTCCTTGAGCAGATATCACAGAGGTGAAGTGGAATCCATGGAGTGATTGGAACCTCAGAGGAAGGAAAGTAGAGTGGTTAGGGATGAGAGCTAAGAAAGGATGCCTGGGAAACACCAGCACTGACAGGGAAGAGGAGAGACCACAGCAAAAGAGACAGATCCACAGTAAAAAGGTTGAGAGAAACCTGGAGAACATGATGTCAGAAAGTAACAAGACTCCCCACATGCTTAGTTAGGACTTCACAACTCCAAGAGCTCTTATAGACAAGATCTCATGTAACTCTCCTACCTCTTCCACTTTACTAGGCCTGTTCTGCAGATCAAGAAAATGGAAACTCAGAAGTTTAAGAGATTTGCCCCAAATCACTAATCCTACAAGTGGCAGAGCTAATGGCTAATTAAGGTCTATAAAATCTATAGATTCTCACCCCATGGCAACAGAAGCTAGAGAAAGTGGGCTGAGAACGGTCAAGGTGGACATCAGTCTTAAATGCTGCAGAAGGGCTGCTGCAAAAGGACTGAAAAAATGCCTTTGGATTTAATGATTAGAAGGTCAGCAGTGACCTTGGAGAGAGTTTCCTGTTGCTTTTAACTGCCACCCAGTGTGGCTATATGGATCAAGTGGAACTGTTTTGAATTTAACAAGTGCATTGCAGACTGCAAAACCATATATTTTGCAGATGATTGTTTTTATTATTCTAATTGTTAATATTATGAGCTCAAATCTTTTCATATTACCAATATGAGACCTGTATGCTTGTTTATTTTTGTGGTGCTGCCAATTGAACCAAGGGCTTTGCACATGTGAGGCAAATGTTCTCCTACTGATCTAAACTCCCAGGCCCAAGACCCATTTGCTTGTTTGTGCGAGACAGGGTCTCACTACATAGTTTAAGCCAATGCTGAACTCACAAAATAGCTCATGCTGGCCTTGAACTTGTAGCGATCCTCCTGCCTCAGCCTCTCTCATACTGGGATTGCAGGTGTGCACCACCATGCCCAGCTCCCATTTATTTTTAATTGGCAATTTCATGTGGTTGGATCTAATAGTAAAAGGAGTGGGCTCAGTTGTTAGTAGGGACAGGGAGATGACAGTCTGAAAGAGTTGGTTGCTGAAGCAAGGGCAGCCCGTGGGACTGGAAAGCCCTGCCCCCTGGTGGTAGAGAGGTAACTTCAGCCCCAGGTGGAGAGGGACAGGTAGCTGGTGACATAGGGGAATTTGTGGGACCTTCTCTCACACCCCTCCTACTACCATCAGTAGCTCCTTCCTGCCCCCTCTGCTAGAAACTCAGCAGACATGGGTGGAGGTGAACTGTCCCAAGGAGGTTTTGTCTGGAAGAATATTTCTAATATTTAAATTAGCTTGATTCCCTCAATCAGGGTCTGAGAGAAGTTGGCCATGGAGTCTCTCGTTGGAGAATCCTGGGAGCTTAGCCCTGGCCATGACAAATTGGAGATGCAAAACAGAGCTGACTCATGAAGGAGAGATCCTGGACAAGGATGCTCCTCATTGCCCGTTTCTCCCTAACCTAGCTCAAACTCTCAGATTTTCCATAGCATCCTTTGGGTCCTTCAGTCTCTCATGTCCTACTGACAATAGGATCACAGTAACAGGAGGAATCATTCCTGTACAGTATATGCCCCTGCTTCTAGAAGAATCTCAGCTCTGATAAATGTCAGCTCAAGTAGATATTCTCCTGAAGTGAGGTCCCAGATGGGCCAGGCTGGGAGGCTTTAGGGATGGCTGGGGCTGGGACGGAGGAGGCAGTGGTGCAGCCTCTGTCCTCGGTTGAACTCTTTGCAGTGCCAAGCTCCTTACAAAGGACCAGCTCGCTGCAGAGCCCAGGATGCGCAGCCCCACAGTCCCAGATGATGGTTAGGAGCAGATACGGTGGCTGGTAATGACTCAGGGAGTAAGTGTGGTGGGGGTGGAGGGGAGGTTTGGAGAGCAGGTGCATAAAGAGGCAGTGTGTCAAGAAGTCACCCTCATTCTCCAGCCAGGGACAGAGTGGGTCCCTGAGATGCTGCCCTCGAGGAAGTTCTCCAAAGAAAGGCAGCTCCTTCCTTGCAGGGGACAGAAGGCACCAGCTGGGGACTGGGATGAAGCAAGGGGAAGCAGTCCCAGTGAGCTCACACTGACGGCGGTGGTGATGTTGTCTACATGGAGGCGAACATCTGACACGGTCCATGTCTTTGTCCCTCCCTCTCTTGACTGGAAAACACACGGGGGGGGGGGCGGTCAGAAGGGCCAGGCAGAAGTCACAGGCTCCCAGGAAATGCTTTGATGCTTTGAAGGCTTTTATCCTTTCTTTTGATCAAACTATGTGAACTTTCCAAACGTTGACACAAGGGAAGAAAAGCCTATTCTTCCCTGGGCCAGGACCGTGGTGTCAGGCTGGGGCTAGAGGACAGGAGGGCCAGGGGGCAGGAGACTCAGAGGGTGGGAGACAGAGGCAGCAGTGACTCAGCTGGAAAGTCAGGCCCCTGGACACACACACACTGCCCTTTTTTCCCCACCTCAGGATTTGTGTGCATCTGGCCGCATTTCTACTTGGTTGTTTTCCTTGGGGCAAGACAGGAGGGAGACTAATGAATAACGACATTAAGTTTGAAAAGAACCCTGCTCCATTGTTCTTCCAACCTTGAGGGCTTACACAATCCTGCAGAGCTTTGCCCACCGCCCTTCCTCTTATACCCCTCTTCTTTCTCTTCTCTTCCCCTCACTCATTAAGATACACTTGGAAGCCCAGAAATGCTTCTTTTCAGTCCCCAGCACAGCCGATCTCCTTCTGGAAGCTTCTAAGATCACTATTCAAGTGGGACTTAGTATCCATAAAAAAGATAATGTGGTTGGTGAGAGGATGCTGAGTAGCTGTTCCTTACTCTACCAAGGCCAGTGGGCGGGAGTTTGGCTGGACAGGGAATTAGGAAGTGGGAAATGGCCTTAGTAATCTTCTAACACAGCACCTCCAAGCTGACCCACATGGCGCTCAGAGTGGCAGAGGAGAGGGAACTTCAGCCCAGAGCTACAGGAACCATACACGGCACATCCTTAAGATCTCTTTTTGTCTTCAGAGATTCAGACGTTTCATTGTACTTCACTGTGTGCTGCTTGTGTTCAAATATTATTTTCCCTCAAAATCTTTAAAATGAGTATCTGAGGAAAATATGCTAGAGTGACTCCTGTGGCTCCGAGTTCCAGCTGCACATGGATGTGTGCTCTAGTTGAAGTAAGGAACTGACACAGTCTCTATCCACAAGGAAAGAAATGAAGGCCTGGAGGGTTAGGGACTTGCCCAAGTTCATAGCAAGTCCCCAGCAGAACTGTGATTGGCATCCAAGTCTCTCGCTTGCCAGCACAGGGCACTTTCCAGCAGGCAGTACCGCTCCTTATTTCTGGCAGGGTCTTACCCATCCTTCTAGTGGGGTGTAGTGGTGCAAACCTGTAATCCCAGCACTTGGGAAGCTGAGACAGGTGGATCACTGGGAGTTTGAGATCAGCCTGGGTGAATAGTTCAAGGCCAGCCTGAGCTACATAGCAAGAGCCTATCTCAAAAAACAAAAACAAAACACAGAGGACAACCCATCCTTATGCTGGATTCTCTCACTCCATCTCCAGAATACTGTGTATGGACTCATCACCCTTAGCTCCGCTGTCTCAGGCAAATGTGATTCTGGAATCAGTCCCACCTCAGGCCCTGAAATCAACGGCTCAAAATCCTGCTGTCTGTGAGCAGGGCTTTCCTGACACAGCATATGGTGGGCAGACCCAGGAGCAGAGCTTGAGCTGGTATAGTAATTTCCATTTCTGTCCTGAGTCATCTATGCCCAGTAATGACGGGCTCAGAAATACTTTCCAATCTAAAATATGAGCTGTGATAAAAAGGTAGAGAATGTTTAAAGTGTTTAAAAAATATAGTGAAGGACACATTATCTTTAATGTTCCTCAAAATGCCCCTGCTCATTTCCGACAGACTTACTCTGTCGTTCTCATCACTTTCTGAAGCAGTTCTGTGAGTCCTCTCTCGTGAGTGTCTTTGGTTGTTCTGTTGGGGCTGCCTCAATGTCCTGAACCTAAAAATATTTAACTTTCACGGTCATTTTGATTCTGGGGAAGATTCGGAAGTTGCACAGGGCCAGATCTAGAGAATAAAACAGACAAGGAGACACGTGGTGATGTTTTCACCAGCCTCCTTTTCCGATGCACGGTGCTCAGCGGCAACATTCAGTATGTTTTTGATCACATCTCATAATGATACTCACAAAAGAGGGATTCAGAACTGCTTCAGAAGATTACAAGAGCGCAGTGTGGCAATGCTTGGGAGGCTGAGGCAGGATTGCCATGAGTTCAAGGCCAGCCTGGGCTACATAGCGAGTTCAAAGCCAGCCTGAAATACACAGCAAGACCTTGTCTCAAACAAAACAAGAGAAAATTACAAGAACAATGGGATGTGTTTGAAGCAAAGGGGAGTATTTTGAGGGGGATTAATGGCAATGTGTCTTTTACTGTGTCACATGCTTAATATTTAAACATTCACCACATATTTTGATCACACCTTATAACTGGATTAATTAACAGATACGTTTCTCCTGTCTTCCGGGAAACTAGCTTCCTTTTTTATCTCATTTCCAAATCCCTAAGTCAAGAAAGAAATTCCCTTCCAGGTGGAAATAGGGAGAATGCTGAAGAGGTTTTAGGGCTTAGAATGCCTCTATTAAGATAGGCACCTACGTCCTAGAGTCTAAGAGGACAGATAAAGTGTGACTTTCTCGTTCTACTCGTGGCCAAAAAATTTTCTGAAGCAGTTCTGAATCCCTCTTTTTGAGTATCATTATGAGATGCGAGCGAAAGTATACTGGATGTGGCTGCTGAGGGCCGCCCCATGGAAAAGGAGGCTTGCGAAAGAGAATTTGAAGGTGAAACCCGGCTTGGATGGATAACATGCCGTTCCTCCACAGCGCCATCTTAAAAATCAGATCTCCAGGACGAGCCCTGGAGTTGGAGAAGCGTGATCCAGAGAGATGTGTATAATAAGGAAGGAGAAAAGGAAAACACAAAGGGGAAATGTTTTAGTAACTGCCAGGGCGAAAGGTCAGAGGGGGCACAGGGCAGCACAAATGAAAGCAGAGAGGGGAACAGAGTGGGCAGAGAGTCTGAGAGAAGGGAATGGTAAAGGGTAAAGACAGGCCGTGTAAAAGAAAAGCAACCACGATGGAAGGATATTGCCTCCCGTGGCCGCATGCACCCCAGGCATCCTTGCTAGTGACTGTTCACACCCACCTGGCTCCTGGGTGGCATTTTCTGAGGTGCAGGGTCTGGGGTTTTAGCACTGAAGGCAAACTCACCACAGGATTAATCTGAAGCTACAGAGAAAAGGACTTTGGCATCCAGTCTGAACCAGGTAGGAACCCCAGCTCTGCCACGAAATGTCACTTGACCCTCTAACTGCTTCCTGCAGCAATTATAAGGGTAATAAGACTCGCTTTACAGAGCTGCTGCAAAAAGGAAACATGAGGTGATTGCCGGTCTGAAGTTGACATTCAGTAAATGGCAGTGTCTCCCCGCCACCGCCTTTCCATTTCCCTGAAACTAACATTATGAAGAGGAACTGCTCATGGCCAAAAAAGGAAAATAACTCGGTGGCTCTGTGCAAAATGAACAGCAGGCTCCCATGCCAGGCGGAAGGGGCCGAGCTCTGCTTCTGACACCTGCAAGACCGCGCCCCAACACGCAGGCCGAGGCTGTGGCTGATGCCCTCCGTCCCTGCGGCCCAACCTTAACTGCACACAGCAGACTGCAAGCCCGAGAGGACTGCAGAATCACAGCACATCGTTCTTTCTCCAGTTCATCCTTTTAGGGTCTTTCCTTCACTTCAGCGCAAACAAATGCCTTCTAAGTCCCTGGTTGCCCCTGGATTTCCTCAGTGTTTTACTTTTGCTCACATTCCCCTTTTGTTAGCAGGGCCTTCTCTTTGAAAGCCCCCTCTCCAAACTCTGATCTCTCAGGATCCAAGTCTCGCCTGTCCTTCAGGTTCACCCATGACACCTTTCTGGCATCTTCTCTGAGTGACACAGTCAGGTATAGAAGAAAAAGCTCACATCCTGGTTGTTGCTTACTAAATATGTTTCTCATTCTGAATGAGAAGAATAATATTCTTGTAGGATTGTTAGGGGAGTTGAACAGTAAATGTTCAAAGAATGTTCAACTTAGTCCAACTTAGTCCAGTGCCAGCACATAATAGTCAGTGCACATCAGTTACCTCCCTAACCCTGATCCTCTGAACTGGGTGTCACCTTTCCCATCACACAGTGCCCTCACACTTCACTGAGACCTTCCCTGTGGCACTTATGACTTCCCGCTTGGTTCATGGTTTCTCTCCTTATCAGATCGTAAGGTCTTCAAGAACAGAATCTTTATCTGATTCATCTCCGTAATTCCAGTGTCTTGTGTAGATTCTGGTACCCAGTAGATGCTAAAAAAAAAAAAAAGCACATTGTAAGAATGCTTGAAATAAACAACTTTGATTGCACATGGTGGGTGACATCATTACAGAAGAAATGCTTGGTTTGTTTGCATATCTATTACTGTTATTAATTAGTCATTGGGGTTTCCATGTGTACAAGGCATGGAGAAAACATCACAAGAGGAGATACAAGCAAGAAGGGGGGGGTGCAAAAAATGCAAAAGCCCCCAAGGGTCCCGGCCAGAAGGAAGTTCTATCCACACTACCAAGGACAAGCTGTCCCACATCTCGCAGCCCTACCATGAGGATAGAGTCCCTTCCGCTTCTTAGAGTGACCCATACGACTGGACCGGGTTGGGAGCGCCTTTCTACCCATTAACTCATTCATGAAATATTTCGTGACTTAGCACATGTCAGGCATTGTGCTAATTGTTAGGGTGACCAAGATGCATTCTGCGTAGACTCTTCTTTCAGCAAGGCTTTTTGGTGAGAAGATAAACAACTGCTATAAATGGCACTGATGTGTGTAGATGTACCTGTATGCGAGCTTGGAAAAAGGAGGATCAGAGAAGGCTTCATGGAAGAGAAGTCATCTGAACTGAGCTCAGGAGGTCAAGAAAACAGAAAAGCAGAAAATGATCATGTGAAGGCAGGAATGCCTGTGAGTACGGCAGGGAACAGAGAGCCATTGGTTGCCCAAAGTGTGCCAGCGGAGAGAAGCAACAGGAAATAAGGCTGGGAAAGAAGGCTAGAAGTCCATCACAGTGCTTAGAGTGGTGATCCACCCCTGCAATCTAAGCATTTGGGTGGCTGAGGCAGGAGAATCACCTCAAGTTCAGGACCAGTCAAACCTACATAGCAAGAACCTGTCCCAAACCCCCTCCTTAAAAACAAGAAGTAGATCATAGAATACCCTGGGTGCCATTGAAGTCTGCCCTCTCTTTGACCTCTGTGACAGATAATGAGGAGACATTAAGCAGTTTGTTTTTTTGTTTTTGTTGTTTGAGCTGGGGAAGGAGCTGAGACAGTTAGAGTGTAAAGGAAAGTGGATGAGTTTTGGAGACAAATGACCTGAACAGGCGTCCAGGTCTACAACTTACTGAGTCATGTCATCTTGCTGAGCTTCAGTTTTCTCATTCATAAAATAAGGATTATGCTCTTAATGTCTCCAAGGAATAATGCCATGAAAATCAAATGTGAATGTGCTTTATAAAGTATGGGATAAATCTCCATTAATTTATGATCAGAGGCGCAATTGAGGAAGAGTTATCCAGTAGCGATGCAGGATGGCTTGAGGAGAGAAAGCGTGGAGATGGGAGGAGTAGGAGGTCATGCAGCAGTTCAGCCAGAAGACATTAAGGAAGACAGGGAAATGAAGGTGAGGAGGAACAAGGAAAAAAATCCATAGCCCACGGCGTTAAATGGATTTGAGTGAGGAGAGAGAGTTTGAGACAGTCCTCGGTGTCGTGCCTTGGGGTTTCCCAAGGGGAACAATATAATACAGGACAAATAGTTTATAGGATTGTTTTATAACAGTCACCCAAAGAATCATATACAAAGAGAGTGCAGAAAATCTTTCCACATACTAAAGACCAAAAAACCCAGCTGAGGGCCTGGATCCCATGGAAATATCCTGCACGAGTCCAGCTGAACACCTAGAACCCATAACAGTGCCCCTCACGAGTCCAGCTGGAGGCCTAGAGCCCATAACAATGTCTCATGCAGGCCTGTTTCACATATCTGCACTGGGAAGAACCAAAGGTCAGTGGTAGAAGCTAGAAAGTCTGTGCCAGAGGACTGAGGCATCTGTACTAGCAGGCTGAGGAATCTGCACTGGAGCCAGCAAGTGACACTCAAAGTAAGAACCAGTTTCCCCCAGAAGTACCACAGCCATCCTCAGCAACAGTGAGGTCCTGAGCTCCTCCAATGGTGAGGAAAGCCAAGCTCCCATCAGGAAAGCCAACGCAATAAGCTTCTCCAGGAGACTGAGCAACGCACCATCTGCCCCTCTGGAGCCAGGAAGCAATGTGCAAGTGAGGACCAGAGCTCCCCTAAAGTGAACTGAAGCCATTCTCAGTGACAACAAGGTCCTAAGCTCCTCAGATCATGAGAACAGCTGAGTTAATCAGGAAAGCCACCATGACAAGGTTCTGCAACAGAATAGCCCAAGAAAACGATCAGCTCCCTAACAGCTTCCCAAACAGCTTCTACCAGCCTCTCTTCTTCTTCAGTTTCTGCCTCTTATGCTGTGGCAACAGTCCTCAGGTGGGCCTCCCATACCCAGTACTACGCTAACTCAGTTCAGTGGGGTGCTACAAGTTGACCACCCACTGTGAATCCACCACAGCAAGCGTTGACCTTGAGTACCTGGGAGGATGATGGCGTCTTTAATGGTGATTTAGGGCATCAAAGAGGAGAGCAAGTGGGAGAAGACAGAGGATTCACTCACATTTGGAAAGTGAACGCCTTTGGTCTCTGTATGTCCACAGTCCTTTCAGTCAAGCTGTCCTCGTGGCTGAGAAAATGGATAAAGCTCTTCTACCCGGGTGCGCCTCTAAGGTGACAGGCTTTGGGAGGTGAGACACAGCTTCTCTCTGCCCCTCCACCAGCTGGAGGGGTTGAAACAACCTTTCTGGCCGCCTCCTTTAGCATAATCAACTCTAGAGTTCCAAGGAAATTTAAAGGATCCTCTTCTCACCATCCTCCTGCAAAAGAACAGTTGAGCCAGATGAGGGCTCATACTGAGGCCTTTGGGCTTTCTTCCTCCCACCTTCCAAAAGAGGATTTGTAAGCCTCTACAGTATTAGTGAAGCCTGTGGAAAGGTGGGTCCCATCTTGCTGTGCCATGGCTCCCTGAAGGTCTCCACGAACTCAGTATCTCCTGGAAGACAGACCAAGGCTGAGACCCCTTCTGCATCTGCTTGTCCAGCTCAGGCTTTCAGTTATCCCTTCAGCTGGTCTTTCGTCGCAACTGTAGTTGGTTCTGGGGAAACAGATGCAAGGCACAGTCCTGGTCTTGAATTAAGAGCTCACAGATGGCAAACAACGATAAACAAACATTTCAAAGCACCATGGTGTGATAGCATGGTACTTTGTGCAAGAGCATGCTTAGTAAACCCATGCCTAAGTGCAGTGGGAGAGGGCACAGGGAAGATGAACGATTTCTTTGGGCATCTCCAATGCATGAATTTGGTTTTGGTGGGTAAGCAGGAGATCATCAGGTAGGCACCGGGCTGAGCAGTACAAAAGCTGGTCCAAATGTGGAAAGGATCAGTCAGTGAGGCTCTTTTCAGACTAGGATCTGTGGAAAACTGTCAAGAGGAAGGCCCAGAGGTAGGCAGACACCAATCATGAAGGGCCTTTAATCCTGTGCTAAGCTTGCAGCTTATCCTGAAAGCAATACGAGGCCTTAGCCAATTTTAGTCATGAGCATCACGAATCATTTCCTTACTTAAGAGCAGTTCTGCACTCTGATAAATTTATTCATTCAGAAGATAAGTGACTGTCAGTTAAAATAAATGAACTTGAAGGTGAAGAAAAGCTGCTCTGGGAGGGGCTGACAGAGCCTCATAATGAGGAGGTGAGAGTGGCGTTTGCTGGACATCACTGTAGCCGTGTCTGGCTTTTGTTTGGGGGAAAGAATCATTAGATCCATTCTTAGAGGAGGAAGATGGTGGATGTTCCTGTTTTTGTCTGTTCATTGCTTAGAGGCTGGTCTTTAGAATGCTGGTCCTGGCGTTTGGCTGAGATTGTTTGGGGAAATAGCGCTCCCTGGAGGAGGGAAGATGTATATTTTGGGTGGGCCACAACAAACCACTTCCAGAACTTTGGCCTGCTTCCTTCCCCAGGGGCCTGGCCAGCTTGGGGGTGGAGTGTACTGATTGTTTATCCACTCTGAGTCTGGCCACCGTGGAGAACAAAGCGCCTAGCTGTGGGAGGTGGCACAGCAGCTGGGAGCAGCAGACCACAGCTGGAGGTGGCAGATACAAGGGCTGGCAACAGCTGGAGGCGGCAAACATAACAGCCAGAGGCAACAGAGGCCAGCAAGTAGCCAAAATCTCCAGTGCCCACGGGTCCACAGCCTTCACTCTGGGCTCAGGAGCTCCGGGTTCTGTCTTCTGTAGCTCAGCTGTGATCCTGTGTAAAAGGTGGCACAGAAGTACCTCTTGAGAGCGAGGGACCCCTGCCGATAAACCCGAGGTTCACAGAAGCAATTGCTACAGTTAAAAAGTTCTACACCAGGAGCCTGAAGGCCTCTACCACTAACCTAGTTGGGGACAAATCTCGCTGAGCTTTAGTTTGTACTGATACCTTTCTACCTACCTTGTGATACGAGAATCAAATTATGTTTTGTTGTTGTTTTACTGGAATCAAACTCAGGACCTTGCACTTGTCAGGCAGGTGCTCTGCTGCTGAGCTATACCCCGGCCTAAATAGCTTTTTTTTTAAAAAAAAATTACATATTTTATAAACTTTAAAGTGATAGGTAATCATAGACTCTTATTCTGAGAATGGTAAGCAAAGCTTTCCATGGGCCCTCAGAGATTCCGTTCTCCACCAGAGTGCAGAATTTCCCCTCAACACGAAACGAGGACTTTGACGAAGAATCCCCAGTACATAAAGTGCAGGGGCAGAGGTGGGAGGAGGAGACAGGCATCCCCATCCTCCAGGAGTGCGGTCGGAAGGCTATAGATGATCTTTCAATCCCCATCCAAAGTTTAATCTCCTCTGTCATCTCTGCAAAATGCGCATCCAGCCTACACTAGAATACCTTCAGGGTCCGGCCACTCTCCACGTTTGGAGGAGCTCTTAAATTTGGCTTGCCCTAACTGTTACAGAGCCCTTTGTAATAGCAGTCTGGAATCTTTTTTCCTGTTAGTTTGAACTTACTGGTTCTGAATGTTCCTCTTGGAGCTCAAGGAACTAGTCCAAACTTTTATTCGCATGACAGCCCTTCTCAAGCCAAATATTTGCAGACATCCGCTATACCCCTCAGTGTTTCTCTTCTTTTGCCTAAATCCCCCATTTCCTTCGACTATTTCTCATGTGATCTGATCCTGAATCCTCTCACATCCCGATTGCTCCCGGAGACTGGATACCGCCGTGTGGAATACTTAGATTGTATTGCTTTTTTGGTAATGAGAATACACGAATAACTTACTTTGGCTTATTGTCTACTAAAATGTTTCTACTAAATTGTTTCCCTGGTGCTGCTTGCCAAATTTACACTTTCTCAATCCTGAACTTGCTTTCAGGATATTTTGAACCCAAGCACGTAAATCAACATTTTTCCTTCTTGTTAGGTTGGGCCCGTTCATCAGCTCCTTTCCAGTCGTGGCTCTACTTTCCCTGCAATTTCCTCCCCCCCAGCTTTCTGTCACCCACACAGCTGACGGCTACAGTACTAAATTTGAAGAAAAAATTTTGTTAAGAACCGTGAACAAGGTACGAGCAAAGATAAAGCTCTCTGGTGCATCAAGAGAAAAACTAACTCCAGATCCTCGTGGGCCTCTCATCAGCACCACTGATCCATTTTTAAATTTCGATGTCACCTCGCTAGTTACCATTCTGTTCATTTTTCTCTCTCTTGCCCCCAAGGACATAATGAGGGATCCTATCCAAAATCTTGCTGAAGCTTAAATATACTTTATCTATTGCATTTATCTAATTTGTCCACTTAATAATCTTATCACCCAAGGAAATCACTTGGAAGTGACTTGTTCTTGGTGAACCCATGCTGAATCTAATTGATAACTTCCTCTCTTATTCCATTCAAGAATTTTGCTTAGGATCGATATCCTGCCTGTTTGTCTATACTTTATGAAATGTACTTTTTTTCTTTTTGAACATTAAAATTATGTTCATTTACCTTCAACTCTGCAGTAATTCTTCTCTAATATTCCTCAAAATTCCTTATAGAGACTTTATATATCTTCTTTTCAAGATTATGAAGATTACATGAAAGGGTATGCTTAGCTGTGGACTCTAAAACTGTACAGGCATTGTGGTGGTGATTTGTTACTATTACTACTACTGAGTAAATAGGGCTTTCATGCCCTTAAATAGGAATTCTTCACACTTCAGCATTGTAAATCTTCTGTTTTTGCTCCAAAGTAACCGGAGCATTGGGCAATAAGTCACACTCTAGTCTAGTTGAACAATAGCCTCCCATAGATACAAATTCCAAACGGCCTGGTAAAGTGGGCATTCTGGGCTCCTCTGAAGATTATTGGGATTCTCAGCCACTGGTGATTTTCAGTCCACGACCTACCTAGATGGGAATAAGGATGAACTTAGTAATTTAGAATTTTCCAGGAGCAAGCCAGGGCCAAACAGAGGCGGGAGAAGGTGTGAAGAATAAGAAAGCAGTGCTTCAGATTCTTCTGGAGAATGTGACAGGGCTCTCTGATCTCCCAAAAGGACCAAACTCCGCACATCACCCTGTCCCATCTGAGAAGATCTGGTCATCAAATTCAGAGTCCAAGGGCTCAAGTGATTAAAATTTTCTCTGCTGGAAAAGTACAAGTCATTCCCTGGGCCAGGGTGCCAGGCACCTTGTGTTAAGGGAACGGTCTCCTGTTTCAGCGCCTTGTTCCGCTTCCTACTACAATCAGGGCACATAGCGGGCTGAATCTGAGCCTGTGCAGACAGAGCCACTAACTAGCAGGCACTCCTGCTGCTTCTACTCAGTCTGTGAGGACAGTTCTGCTACCTATAATCTGGCAGTCCTGCCAGTTCTTGGGAAAATGCCCCAGTACTTGCAGGAAGCTTATGTATACAGTTTCTCTGCCACCACCGCTTATTTCTATGTGTTCAACTCCTGTCTGTGCTCTTCCTAATATCAATCTAGACCCTAACTCAGACCTAACTTCCTCAAATGATGCAAACAGATGTTGATGATGATGACATTAATAATAAAAGAATTGGGTGGGTTCTTGCAGAGCATCTTGAGCAGTAGAGGAAGGAGCAATTTCTGCTATTTCCTCAGCCAGATGAGTAGCTTAGTACCATCAGCAGGTAGTAATTTGGGTCTAGGAGAGAAAACAGAGAAATTAAGAGTATGTGTGTATGGTAAGAGGATTAACTTGGGAGGATTTCAACAGAATAACCTTTCTTGCCTTATAATATTCATGTGCATGGGGAAGGTTCCTATTTCAAGATTAGATACCGTCACAGAACTGGTCTTGTGGAAATCAGTAGAGCCTTCTCTAGTCTCAACCCTCCTTTCGATGAATTGTGGGTTACTTTTATCTCTTCCTCTCCTCTCCTAAAAATGACATATTTACAAAGCACGCACCTTCCTCTGCGGGCTGTGTGTTCTTGCAGAAGGATGACATCACTTTCATCCTTGACTTACCAGCACCTTGCACGATGTCTGGCATATAGCAAGTGCTCGGTAAAGATTTGCTAATGAAAGAGCAAGTGGCACCAAAGTGAATGTGAAGCCCCCCCTTGTCACTGGGTGGTGTTTATGAGTTGGCTGGATTTCCGCAGTAACCTCCTTGATGCTGTCTTGCCTCCTCCAGATGACATCAGTGGCCAAGGTATATTACAGTCAGACCACTCAGACGGAAAGCCGGCCCATAATGGGCCCAGGAATACGACGGCGGAGAGTCCTGACGAAAGACGGCCGCAGCAACGTGCGAATGGAGCATATCGCCGACAAGCGCTTCCTCTACCTCAAGGACCTGTGGACAACCTTCATTGACATGCAGTGGCGCTACAAGCTTCTGCTCTTCTCTGCCACCTTTGCAGGCACCTGGTTCCTCTTTGGGGTGGTGTGGTACCTGGTGGCTGTGGCCCACGGGGACTTGTTGGAGCTGGGTCCCCCCGCCAACCACACCCCTTGTGTGGTGCAGGTGCACACGCTCACTGGAGCCTTCCTCTTCTCGCTTGAGTCCCAGACCACCATTGGCTATGGCTTCCGCTACATCAGTGAGGAGTGCCCTCTGGCCATTGTGCTTCTCATTGCCCAGCTGGTGCTCACCACCATCCTGGAAATCTTCATCACCGGTACCTTCCTGGCAAAGATCGCCCGGCCCAAGAAGCGCGCCGAGACCATCCGCTTCAGCCAGCACGCGGTCGTAGCCTCGCACAACGGGAAGCCCTGCCTTATGATCCGAGTTGCCAATATGCGTAAGAGCCTCCTCATTGGCTGCCAGGTGACAGGCAAACTGCTTCAGACTCATCAGACCAAGGAGGGGGAAAACATTCGGCTCAACCAGGTCAATGTGACTTTCCAAGTTGACACGGCCTCCGACAGCCCCTTCCTCATTCTCCCCCTGACTTTTTACCATGTGGTGGATGAGACCAGTCCCTTGAAAGACCTCCCTCTTCGCAGTGGCGAGGGTGACTTCGAGCTGGTGCTAATTCTAAGTGGAACAGTGGAGTCAACCAGTGCCACTTGCCAGGTGCGCACTTCCTACCTGCCGGAGGAAATCCTTTGGGGCTATGAGTTCACACCTGCCATCTCACTGTCAGCCAGTGGCAAATACATAGCTGACTTCAGTCTTTTTGACCAAGTTGTGAAAGTGGCGCCCCCTAGTGGCCTTCATGACAGCACTGTACGCTACGGAGACCCTGAAAAGCTTAAGTTGGAGGAGTCATTAAGGGAGCAAGCCGAGAGGGAGGGCAGTGCCCTCAGTGTGCGCATCAGCAACGTCTGATGGCCTCTTCCCGCCTCCCGAGCCCTCTGTTCTCTTCCTCTCTTTCCATGCCCTGGGCAAGGGATACCATCTGGGTTGACTGCAGAACCCCAGAAGCACCCGTCCTTCACGCCCCCTTCTTTAATCCAGGGGCCTGTCAGTAGTTATAGGCCGACTGGGGGTCCAAGTTTCCTCCTCCTGTCCCTTTTCACCTTCCCCTGCTTCTACCCTAAGGCACACAACTCCCTTAAGCCAGGATGGGGGAAGGAAAGAGAAGATTAGGCTGAAATGGCTTAGAAGGCCTCAGCCATGCTTGGAGACTCACATTAAGAGGACCATGTGGTTGGATGGATAGACTCCCCCCACCAGAAAGTTCGGTGACTTGAGGCTAGAGGCCCCCCCATTTCTATGTTTCCATCTAACAAGTTCCTTATGGCAAGACTCTTTTTGATGGTTGCTTTGTGGTCTGTACCCTCAGAAATATAAGAATCTGAAATCATTTTATTTTGGGGTCACTACCAACCCCCATTGAAAGAAAGCAGGAGTTGTCATAATGTATTTAATTTTTGCTGGTAACTCCTGACCATAAGCTGGGTCCTTGGTCCCCACTACTTCTCCCTTTCTAGTTTTCAAATGGAGCCTCTAGGATATATAGTTCTTTCATAGCTTTTATTCTCAGAGAATTGGGCTGGGCCTGAGAAACAGGCATATACTCACAATACCCACACCTACACACATCCTGGATTCTGAACTCAGTTTCTGAGCTGTTGTCCAAAGTTTTGAACCAGTCCTCCAGGCTGCCCTGGGAAGATTTGCTTCCCTGTGTTCTGTGAATGAAAGGATCATAGCCACTATGTTTCCATGAATAAATTCAGAGTCTGGGGCCCAGGAACAGGACTGAAAAGGATCACACTGTATGTGGTTCTTCTTCCTTTCCTACCCAGTGCAGACCCCTCTTTTAGAGAAAGGGAGGGAATATACAAGGCCTTCTCTCTCTTAACATCAATGGGTAACTAAGACCAGATTTACAAAGCAAAGGCACCCCCCCAAAATAGTTAAACCAACTCAACCAAGAGGGGGTGGGTACATTCTCAGAGTTCCAGGCTGAGGTACAGAATTCGTGACCCCTTGCTAGGGTTTGGGCTGGTAGCCACTATTTTGTCACACCTCCTAGTTTCCTTCTGAAAAGTGCCAGTTATGTCATTAGACAATGCTGGGAGGGGAGAAAATTATACCTCCTGATCAAGTAACCATGGTTACCCTCAGCCATTCCTGAGACTTTATATACAGTGATGAAAATCAGTGTTATCTTTACTCTCCTCTGCAATGGGATAGTTTCAGGTAAGTTTAAAAGATACTTTAAGAGATAAGATAAAGGCCATTCCTTGTTCCCAGTGGGGACTGTGGTAGGAGGGCATATGGGCACCAGAATTTTCTCTAAATCCCCAAATTCCACAAGTACCTACTAGTCTTACTGAGGTACAAAGGGACCCCCACAGAGTGGTTTGGCATAGAATCCCTGTGTGAGTCTTGTTTAAGGGACACTCCATTTTTATGAGCAACACACCTATACAGAATGCACACACGCATCTATGTGCAGAGCCTTCCAGAGAAACTCACAGAATTTTGAGACTGGACCTACTTCAGCTGTGCAGTCCTCTTAAACATGGATCTCTCCTTGAACACAACTAATGATAGCTTGAAAATGAAGACCCTTCAGTGTCCACTCACTGCAAGCCCCACCATAACTCTCTGGGTCTTATAAAAATGAGGACCAGAAAAACTTGAAAATCTGAAAGAGCAGAAAGTGAGGAGCCAGTGTCTGCATTCTCAACTTTGTTCAACATCTGACTCACCTGATTTCTTTCAGTGGATAAGCACAAAATGTACTGCAGTGTTTGTGTGTGTGTGTGTGTGTGTGTGTGTGTGTGTGTGTGTAGACCTTCTATCTATTGGCCTCTGTCCTTCTGCACACTGCTGCTTCCCTCATGGAGAAATTATTTTCGTCCTTTTCCCTGTTGTCTAAGCTGCCTGACTTTTCAGACTCTTGGATCCAAGAGTATAAACATGCAGAGAACAATTCTTACTTAATCTTTTTTTAACTTCCCCTGCAATTCCAACCTTTGTTCTAAGTTGCACTTTAAATCATATTGTCCTATTGGTAAAATGTGGCATCTTCCCCAGTGTACCCTGCGTTCCCCAAGGAACAACTCCTCCCACGCCAATCCTAGTTCTTTAGACTACAGCCGATCTCCTCTGATTTGAAGTCTCTTTCAGACTACAGGACTAGCTTTGTAAGCAGTCAAGTCTGGTGAGAAGTAGGCTAGACTTGGAATGTCAGGCGAGAGCTGGAGGCACAGACGTTAAAGGGGAGATTTTAGGGTGGGCAAAATGGCTGATGGGGAAGGGTGCCAGATTATGAGTGTGAGAAGGCAGGGGCTGGGGACCCAGTGAACTCAATGAAACCTTTGAGCCTCACTTGGGCCAGCAAAGAAGACACAGTGGAAGTTTGTGGAATTAACATATGATATCTAAGAAAAGTTTATCTAAAGAGAAAAAACAGAGATAATATATAAAGATATGTATAAAGATGTATATATGCCCAAATATACTGAATGTACAGAAAGGAAGTATTCAGAGACCTTAGCAGAGGGGGCAGATATTTTGCCCTGGTTGTGGAAGTAGAACCCCCAGATTTTCAGACTTACAACCAGCGATCCTGGTTTTCACATGGACATGAGACAGCTGATGGATTTTAGTTCTGATGGTGGGAAGTGGTGGGGAAGGAAGTTCCTCTTCAGAAATAATGAGGGGTCCATCAGAGCTTTTGTGAACCTGCGCTGTTCCCAGGACCAGGGAGAGAAGAGCTGGGAAGAAATGAGGAAGGAAGATACTCTATCCATGGACATCTAGGAAAACTACTGCTTATACTGTGTGTCCCAGCCCCAGCAGCATCCTGCTACTGTAGCAAATAAATAAATAAATAGATAGATAAATAAATAAATGCACCTTTCTGTTTTCCTCTCTTGAAGTACACTGTATTTTCCCTTCTTCCAAGGGGGTGTGAGCAATGGCAGCTCCAGCCCCTGCAAAGGAACTGAGAAGCTAAACACTTCGGTGTTTGGGGGGCCCTAGAGGGAAGCCTCAACCCTAGAATCCAAATTCCAGAATTGAAGAGCTATTGGGCCCAAGATACTCCCAAGGCAGGTGCCTATCTCTCTACATGGCTGCAGACAGCCTAGAGCAAATATCTATGCCAGAAGAGTCCCAATGCTGGCATTTGGCATGGAGGGGGGCACTTTGGCTTTTATGATCCTGTATGAACATGAGGCATGGGGCTACCATCTGCCCTGGGGGATGCTGCAGTTCCACGAGACGCTTCTGGAAGCCCTAGACTGTGCTTTGCCTCATTACCTGCCCCTGATCTCCTGTAACCCCAGTCAACTAATAAGACCATCAAAGGATCACACTATGAAGTCAGCGGAGAAAGTAAGCTTGTCATATTTCTGCTACAAGCCAGGAGACTGCACCTTCCCCAAGGCTGCTGTCATGGTTGTTTATTCATGCTAGCTAACCTAGTTTATTTGTAAAATAACACATTACCTATGTGGTAAAGTTCGCTGGGCCTCCAAGCCCACTAATGGCCAACTCTACTGGAAGTATTCAGGGATGCTTTTACCACCCATTGCATTAAACACCAAGTAAGTCACACTTACCTGGGAAAAGGAGGTGTGTGAGTTATTTTTGGTTTATTTGTTTGATCAGAATAAGCTACTAGAGAAAATGGATGAGACAGGGCATGGTGGCACATGCCTGTAATCCCAGCACTCAGGAGGCTGAGGCAGGAGGATCATTGTGAGTTCAACACCGCCTAGGCTACAAAGTGAGCTCAAGGCCAGCCTGAACTGCAGAGCGAGACCCTGTCTCAAAAAGACAAGAAAAGAAAAGAAAAAAAAAAAGAAAAGAAAATGGATGAATCTTTGGTTTCTACTTCAGCTTCCTTTAGAAATCTTAACTGATACTATTATCAAGGCCTGAACCAGTAGGCTTACCTATAGAAGCAGGTTGAACACAGCTGGGCTGGAAGAACTAGTCAGGCCAGGCCTCTTCTGCAGATTTTCTCTCATGCTTTGCATCAGTGACATCACCCATTCTTTCTAATCCTCTCCCACACCTCCAGTTACTAACTTTCGGATCCTTTAGCAAATACCTTCCAAATGCAGTTTTTAAAGGAGAAGATATAAAAATGTTAAGCCCTGGGAATATGAAAACTCACTAAGCTTATTAATCCAGTAAAGTCAAGTTGCCCTGGATCTTGGAGACTGCTCCTTTTGGTCAGAGACTACGAGCCCAATTTTCTTTCCATAGAAACTTGATGGCCTGTTTTTCTTATTCTCAGGCCTGTATAAACTAATTCCTTTAACCATTATGGATTTCTTTCCCAAATCACAAAGAAATGGATTTATCTTCTACCCTTACCTGAGAAATGCCTTCAGTAACTAGGCTTCAATTCTCTGATAAGAAGCAACAGATATATTGTCACTGACTTATTCCTTAGAGATGGACAGAGGTAGGAGGGAAATAATCTATGGTCATTAATAAATCTACAACATTTATGAAACACTAGGGACGAGTCATAGGACATAAGAAATGTATAAAATACATAGCTCCTACAAGTTTTTAGTTCCTACAAACTTGTGAGGAAAGAGAAGTAAAGTAACAAACAGGGAAATAACAAGTAACATATGCTAGTGCCAGGTAAAGAATCAACATGTGCTAAAAAGAGCGAGCTCGCCATGGAAAATACTTCACAGGAACAGACACAGGGCAAAGAGTGGCATCAATCTAAGAGGTCCGATTAGAACACATTTGGTACAAGATTCAAGAAAAGTCAGCAAATCTAGAGCTGCTATTATGTGGAAGGTACCATTTGTCTAACAAAGAAGTATGATGTAGCGCATGTCATCAAGAGATGGTAGACTTATAGCTTTCTACCTTCTGTTCCCCGAGACTCTCCACACTACTGCCAACCACCAGCTGCTTCACTCCACGACTGTCATAGATCAAATAAATCCCCCTGAAAGTTATACCACTTAGGACAGATGCCATTTTATATTACTTGTGAATTTATTTGACTGATGCCTATCTTGCTCATTAGACTTTAAGGATTAGGTGAATGGGATTGGTCACCAGCACAGCTCAGTACTTGGCAAAGTGCCTGGCATGTGTGATGCTCTACATGTCTGTCAAGAAGGAAAGAAAAGAGGGAGAAAGGAATTGGCCTAGAGTTCACATGGCTAATACTAAGCACTGTTGGTTATGTCTTGTTAAATAAACATAAAAGAGTTAGAGGACATATTTCACAGGCATGACATAATTAACTGTTAAAAATAGAACAGATAATGAACAGTTTTGGGGAGGCAATGACCACTTCTATTTGTTAAGATCTAGGAAGAATTTAGAGGAGTTGAGGTTTGAGCTCAGCAGGAAGAACCAACAACAGCAAGGGGAGTGAAGAGAACTGGGACCCTTAGCAGACAGTCCCAGCATGAGCAAAACATCATAGGAAGCCCCAGGCATAGTTAATGGAAAGTTAAACTTAGAAGAGAGGTCTGTAGGTGAGTAGGTTGAAAAAGTAAAGCCAGACAATGGAGGGATTAAATTTCAGGCGAAAGAGTTTATTTATTTAGACAGTTAACAGCCCACTGGAGACAGGTAGACAAGAATCTAAGTAAAGCACTATTTATTAATATTAATCGGGCAGTAAAATTGAGACAGGAAACACTAAACCAGTTAAGAGATTTTTAAAAGACTGAGGGAAAGAGGATGGCCACAGGCAGCATAGGTGTCTGATACATATTGCTAAATGGAGTTGCTAAAGATCAGGTGTAAGGTGCAGGATGCTAGGCATGGAAAGAAGTGGAAATAGAGTCAAAAGAAATCACAAAGCAAGACAAGAGCTAGAAAAAAGAAAGTGATTAAATTAGCCAGGATTTTAGCAGGAAACAGTACACTGAAAGGGTGAATGGGGCATGTTTTCATAAAGGGATTATTTACAAAGACGTGGGCAGGTTCAATGCATCAGGAAGAGCTCATGATATACCAAGGACTTGCAAGGCAGAAAGCCTTTACTGGCTTTAAACTAAAAGGACAGTTATTGGAGCATGGGGAAAATTGCACCCAAGGGGGAAGGCTGTATCTTCAAACGGAGCCGTGGCCACAGAAGAGGCATTCAGACACCACGCACTGCCAAAGATGGGCTGGTGCCTCCCGCGGGCCTATCCTACGGGAAGCCTGAGAACAAACCTCTTGGAGCACAAAACAAATACCAATGAGTAATGAAAGCAGATGCAGCACAGTTACCAAGGTCAAGGTCTTGGCTAAGGTTAGGCGTGAGCTGTGTGTTTGCTTTCCCTAGCCATCAGCTCTGAAAGGGTGGGAATCTAGGAGCAGGCAGTGAAAGAGGGATTAGGAAGTGTAGGAATAATAGCCCAAGAGGTAATGAACACTTAAATATTTGAAAAAAACATAGCTCTTTCAGGGCGTTGTGAGAAGACAGAATCCCTAAGTGCAACGCAAATTGTTCAGTATGAGGCCCTTACACCTCATCCTAGCTAAAAAAAATCCCCAGTAACTAGAAGCTGGGTGTGTTTGTGCACATCTGTAAACCCAACACTTGGGAGGCTGAGGCAGGAGGATCGTCATGAGTTGGAGGCCAGCCTGGGCTACATAATGAGTTCAAGACCAGCCTGAACTACAAACAGAGCTCCTGTCTCAAAAAAAAAAAAGGTAACTCCTCTTTCTCATTTGTTTTATAGGACTCCATCCCCTCTTCCCTTAATTATCTACATCCCACTCCTTTCAGTAACAGGTTGTTCCTTGGGATTAGCTGTTTTTTTCTTCATCTGCCCAAATTTGGTGCCTCTTCCCTGTCCGTTAGGTCAGCCACATGGGAAGAGATTGGCTGGAGCCTTGCTGCCAACTATGTAAACCAACCCAGCAAGAAGACCCAGTTTACTCTGACATTTGCCTCCCAGATTCTCTACCTTCTGGGGCTAATCCTCACTTCTCTGTAACTTGAAGAAAAAAAATAAATCAGAGATGAGGGTCTCAGGGAGAGAGACTATCCAACTCAAACAAGAGCTCAGTGAGGAGAAAAAGCAACTTGAATTTGTAATTAATATATTTTGAATCAGAATCTTTACTACAAGTATGTGCCAAAAACATGGGAAGTTGAACCACACAGGAAATGGTCCTGCAGGCAGTCCATCATTCCCCTCTGACAGTATTGATTGTTAAGAGATTTTGAAGAACATTTAATAGGGAGGAAAGCTGTGAGCCTTTTTGTAAAATTATCAATAAAAGTTACAAAAATAGGACCTGCTATTCAAGTCATAAAATGAAATCTCTCCTAACTCACACTGTGGAAGAATGCCCACCTGCCTGACTTGCGCCTTGTCCCGTATGTTTGTGGCCTGATCACTGTGGCAGCATCCATTTCCAGGGCACCCAGGGTGACTTAGAACTTTTTCTTGAGAATGATTCATTACACACACCTAAGGACCATTCACCCGCTGCTCTCACTTCTACTTTCCAAAAATATCTTCCACTTTCAAACTGTTAAAAACTCAGGACAACTGCATGAGAAGTAGGTGAACAGAGAAAACAGGCTGATTCCCTCATCCCAAGAGTCTCACACTTTTCCTATCTATTGAGATCTTAAGACTAGGGGTGATAGTATAAGGATTTAATGTCAGGTCTACCTGAGATGTGTTGATCATTTTTTGCAGACCAAAATAATGTGGAAAGTCTCCTTTAATTCACATGAAAAAACTAGGAGTTTTGTGCCTTTATATCTGCTATTTATGCTTCTAATACCTCTCAGCAAATCCATGTGCTTGCAAATATCTCCCTCTTATTTCACTTAACAAATTTTTTAATGTGACTTATGTGGTCTGAAATTTGGCTTTCATTCTCAATTAGATTTTGACAATGCTCTCCCCACTAAGCAGCTTGGCCTGCATTGCAACTTACTCCTTTCCCAAGCAATGCTTAAATTCTTCAAATTCTGAGTATAATTCCTTCCTCCAATTTTTCCTCTTCAACTTCCATTTAATGAACTTTGAAATTTCTTTTTTACACCCCAGTTCAGCATCCTCCATTTGCTTCCTCAGGCCCTCAGTGTCGTATCTGAGATTGTCCCTATAACTGGGTGCAGTGCAGTCCGTGGGCCTCAGGTAGTGATGCTGTGGTCAGAGAAACCCTGCAATGGGAACACAGGAGTTCCAGCTCCTCCTCGTAGAACGAGTCCAGATCTTCACTGTGCTTCTCACATGGGGGTTCCCTTGCTGTCTCTGTGGTGGGCACTTATATGATAGTATCAGTCATATGGCACAATTGAGTGCTGTTCTTGAGGTTCTCCAAGCAGCAACAAAGGCATATGGGCCAGGGAAGGACATCTGTTAGATATTCCCAGAGCTGGTGGATGTGGGAGTGACAGAAGTTGTACATGCACTCAGTGATCACCAGGTCTCTCTGGTAATCTAGGCAGGTGGGTTATCTGGCTAATCTTTGGAGATAGGCCAGGGAGGCCAGAATGGCCATTGTACTGGGAAGTTCTGTCTGAGGAGACATTTCAGTAGGACTGGTTCTCCAGGAACTCAGAAGTGAGAAACCAGTGCCTCCTCAGCCTTCTCTCTCCAGAGGGCTTCCACAGTCCCCGGAAAGCTGCAACACCGTGTGCCTGTGTCTGAGTCTTTCCCTTCGGCTCTAGAAGCAGCTTTCAGTGGGAAGTAGTCCCCTGGCACTCCTGATCCCTTAGTTATTTAGTCATCTTTGTAAAGAGAGTCTTGAGAGAAGCAATGGAAATTGTCAACAGTATAGGGAATTCCAGACTGTGGTACACTCAACAGGTCAAATGACCACATTTGTGGAGTAGGTGGCTCTGGGGGATCTTGCAGATAGGCCTTGGAGCTGGTCCTCTGAAGCCAATCTTGTACCATACTGTCTGTAATTAATATTTTATTTGAAAGACAGCCACAGAGTGATTAAGGTCCTCTGGCTCAGACAGATCTAGTCTGAGCTCTGACACTGGCTAGTTATATGACTCTGGAAAACTAGCTACCATCCATTGCCCTGATTTTGCTCACTTGTAAAGACAGGACTGCCTATCCCACATTAAAAGTATTTAGCTCAATGCCTGGCACATTGCAAATAAGTTCTCAACAAATCTAATTAGTATAAATCATCATCATAGTTATTATTATTTGGAGATCTGCTGCCACTGTGCTGCTAAGAAAAATGGTTAGAGATAATCATTAATCTAAGGCATGTACGTTACCAAGGCATTTTGAAAGACAGAGATATCAGAATATAAATATATATAAGGTTTACAGGGCACAGTGAAAGGATCAGTGTGAGCTGCAGAACAGATGAGTGAAGAGTAGCTGCATGTTCAAACTGGATGGAGGCACCTCCTTTCCTTATGCGAGGATAGAAAATTTCCCCTAAGTAGCAGGCTCAATTTGTAAAATCAAGTCAGTTAGAATTTATTAAACATTTACCATGTCCTTAAGTCTGCACTAATGTATAGGGAATTGAGAAAAAATGAAGGATTGCATATAATTTCTATTCTCAAGAACCCCATAACCTCACTGAGAAAGTTATGAATACACTCTAACATAAAGTATCAAATTCTGCAGTGCCGACGACGTGCAAAAAGTGATCACGGAAGAATAGGAGCTAATGGACTGAAGTCCTTAATGAGAAACTCATGGGAGGAGGGTCTCCGTGGGATGGGTGAGGGCAGACCTTACACACTAAAGGATATTTGAAAGGGAAAAAAACAGGGAGTTGAGAGCACTCTGAGGATGCCACTCTAGAACTGTTTTGACAGAAACAACATCCAAATCTACTAATTTTTACTGAATGGCTACTGTAAGTCTGGTACCGCGGTAAAAGGTTTAGGTATAGAAAAGAACTCGGTAATTTCTGTTCTCAAGGAACTCGGAGTCCTTATGGAAAGCCAGGAGAGAAAACAAAGAAAACCACTTACTACTAGCAGTGAGACAAATGCTATAAGAGAAGGAGAGTGGAATTCTGAAGCACTTAGGTGACAGGGGCTGGGCGGACCTTCCACGCAGCTAGGCAAGGCAGATGATTTTCAAAGCTACTCAGAGCCCTGCGTCCCAGTTCAGCTACCCTAAGGCAACGGGAGGTCTGGCATCTAAATTATTCTGCGGGACGATTAGGCGGGCGGAGCTAGAGTATCCTTGACACTGGAGTTAGGCCTAAGGGGTGAGAAGATTCGCCCGGGTGATGCGCAGGGGAAACTATCTCGCCCGAAAGCACAGCGAACACCAAGGTACTGAAGCCTAAGGGCCTGGAATGATTTATTTACAACTCCGTGTGGTTTCCCGTCTTCTTTCCCCTTCTCTCCACCTAAGGCTGCCGGATGGAAAAGCTGCTCATTTAAATCTGAATTTCAGGTAAACACTATTTTTAAAACTGCAAGTATGCTGCCAATATTGCAAGAACCACGCACACTCGGCGCCTCCTTCAACTCACCCCAGCCCGTCCCATGCGCCCACAAACCCCTCACGAAGGCCGGAGAGGCATCGCGATAAAGCGTGAGAACTATCTTCGTTTATTTTCTTTGCATTTCTACATTTTTGACTGTCGAGGTTCCACCCCAGAGATGAGGAACGCAGTTTACAGCTCGCGGCTCGCTGGGTGTCAAGGACCCACTTTTGCGACTGGAATTGAGGAGAATGAAGGCATCACAAATCTCTCAGCCTCATTAAAACCCAAATCACAGTCCGCGTTCCCTGCAGCGAATACCGCGCGACTTAGAACCGGAAGTCCTGCCTCCCAGGGAAGGCGGAGGCGAATAGCCAATCCAAAGGAAGGCAATTCCTCCGCGGACCAGACAGAGAAACCGGAGAGGACTTTGAGCCCGGAAGCAGCAAGGGGGTGGGGCCCCATGCCGGAAATGAGAGTCCTGTAGTTTCCTCGCCTCCTCTCGCGCTTGGAATCTTACTCGGCTGGGGAAGTGCCCGCCACCTGAGGCGAAAACTGCAGCGAGGGTTAGAGACCCGGACGCAGTCTGGCGCTGGGGCTGAGCAGCGGTCCCATAGTCAGCTCATGGGCTCCAGCAGCCTCTGGAGAGCGGGGTTCCCGAGCCTGCGGGTGCACCCCGCCGCGGTATTCGGGGTAGCCTTTCTTGCCCGAGTTGCCCTGGTGTTCTATGGGGTCTTCCAGGACCGGACCCTGCGCGTGCGGTACACGGACATCGACTACCAGGTCTTCACGGACGCTGCGCGTTACGTCGCGCAGGGGCGGTCCCCTTACCTGAGGGCGACCTATCGCTACACCCCGCTGCTGGCCTGGCTCCTCACGCCTAACGTCTACCTCAGTGAGCTGTTCGGAAAATTCCTGTTCATCAGCTGCGACCTGCTCGCCGCTCTCCTCGTGTACCGCCTGCTGCTTCTCCAGGGGCTGGGGCAGCGCCAGGCCTGTGGCTACTGCGTCTTCTGGCTCCTCAACCCCCTGCCCATGGCAGTGTCCAGCCGAGGCAACGCAGACTCCCTTGTCGCCTCGCTGGTGCTCTTGGCTCTGTACTTAATAGAGAAACGACTCCTCGTGCGTGCCGCTGTCGTCTACGGTTTCGCGGTGCACCTGAAGATGTACCCGGTGACCTACGCCCTGCCCGTAGCTCTCCACTTGCTTCCAGCGCGCGACAGTGACCAATGCCCCCCGTGCCGGCCCTCTCTCCAGGCGCGTTCGTACGCCTTCCTGAAGGGGCTGTGTAGTCGGGCAGTGCTGACCTTTGCAGCAGTTGCTGGAATCACGTTTTTTGCGCTGAGCTTTGGTTTTTACCGTCAATACGGCTGGGAGTTTGTGGAGCACACTTACCTTTATCACCTGACGAGGCGGGATATCCGACATAACTTTTCTCCGTACTTCTATATGCTGTACTTGACTGCGGAGAGCAGGTGGAGCTTTCCCCTGGGCATCACTGCGTTCCTGCCGCAGTTTATCTTGCTCTCAGCGGTGTCCTTCGCCTATTACAGAGACCTCGCCTTTTGTTGTTTTCTTCATACGTACATTTTTGTGACTTTTAACAAAGTCTGCACCTCCCAGTACTTTCTTTGGTACCTCTGCCTTCTGCCCCTTGTGATGCCGTTCGTGAGAATGCCCTGGAAAAGAGCAGTGGTCCTCCTAATGTTATGGTTCGTAGGGCAAGGCCTGTGGCTGGCGCCTGCCTACGTTCTTGAGTTTCAAGGAAAGAACACCTTTATGTTTATTTGGTTAGCTGGCCTGTTCTTCCTTTTTATCAACTGTTCTGTTCTGATTCAGATTATTTCCCATTACGAGGAGAAACCCCTGTCAAAGAGAATCAAACATGACTAAGCGACCAAAAAAAGAGTTTTGGAATTTTTTTCTGAATATTCTAAGCACTAGTGAAAACGTCTTTGTTTCAACAGGAGTTAGAACCAGTGTTTGCCTTATACATAATAGGGACGCAATAACAGAAGCACACCTCTAAAGAGGATCTTAGGACTCATTTATACATAACAGAAAGCAAAGGGTACGTGTTTTAAAATAGGCCAGTTGGGTGTGGTGGTGCATGCCTGTGATCCCAGCACTCAACAGGCTGAAGCAGGAGGATCATAACTAAATTCTAGATGGAAACCTTTTTAGCAAATAGAAATTTACACTTGATCTTAGCCCAAAGACCGGGAAGTGATAACAAATAGAAATTTAAAATTAAATAAGAATATGCTAAGGTTTTAATGTATACTTAAAAAATAACTTTGGATATTTAAGGTCCTTAAACATACAAACTATTAGGACATTTTAGTATATTCTTACCTCTGTAATTTTAAAAAGGTTTTTCACCTAGAATTTAGTTGTGTTATTGGTGTTGCAAAAATATTAGTAGAACATTATTTTACCACCAAACTTGTCAGTAACAATTTCTCGGTTTAAACACACCCCACTTGGTCCAGGGATATAGTTCAGTGGCATAAGTGCCTGCCTGGCAAGCACAAGGTCCAGAGCACGATTCCCGATACCAAAATAAATAAATAAGCACACCCCACTCAGTGAAAATTCTGTGATGAAAATGGAGACCTTCATGGGAGGCTCCTGGCAAACATATGCAGCAGCATTGTAAGAAGAAGCCATTGCTCTATTAAAATAGGAAATTGGGGAGGGGATATGTGAAAATAAGGTTTTAGTGGGCAGATCTGTTTCCCTTATCACTATAATATTTTGGAGAAAACTACATTCTGAATTGTCTGAACAAAAATCCTAAACAATTAAAAAAAAAAAATATATATATATAGCCCATATTGCTTGGGGGCTTCCTAACATTCTAAAATGTGACAGCAATGTAAGAGTGTGATTTTGTGGTTGTGGTTTTAAGATAAGTCACTTAATAAATTGTACTTTCTGTCAAAAATAGCAGGCCCATTATAAACAAAAAGCTCCAGAGAAGTGGTATGTTTCATGTCAATTCAGACCTAAGAAGTCTCTGAGAACAAAGTGACTATAGCCTGGTCATGATGAAGTGTTGTATTGGCAGCCTTTCTTTGCTGGATACGTTTTTGGGATCTGGCATTGGAAGGAAAGAATAGGTGGCTTTTCGTGGGCTGCTGTTTGAGTGAGAACAGCAGCGTCGGTTTTTGAGACCAGTGACCCTCCTTCTAACATCTAGTCCCCTACCCTATATTAGGTCTAAGGTTGGTGGCTCTTTGTATATGACTGTTCAACCATTAGCCTTCCAACTATGGCATCCTCACCTTTTAGAATTACTATTATTTTTTAATAACTTGCTTTGTTGATAGAGCTAGAAGGGTGAGAAATAGAAATGCTGTAGAATTTCCTCACCCCAGTATAGTTCTCCTTTTATTTCCTTGATTACTGTTCCATAATTATATTTACTTGTTTCCTTATTTATGTATTATTATTTGAGGTGCTGGGGATCAAAGCCGGGGCCTTAAGCATGCGAAACACTCTGCCATTGAGCTACAGCTCAGCCCTGTATTTATTTTTTACTTTAACTTTCTTTATTGTAGCTTACTCTTTATATTTAGCATTGAACTTGCTAAATAAGCTATCATGTATTTGCTATCATTTATATTTACTATCATTATAAGCTATCATTTATTCACATCATAAATATGTCATTCTTTCATTCTTAGATTTAAGATTACTGTCTATGGCCATACCACCGTAAAAGCGCCCAGTCTCATCAGATTGAAGATTACTTTCAGCTTTTAATATCCTAAATGTGACTTTAAACATTTTCTATATTTTAGATCATTCTCATAGGACATTTTTAGATGTCAACAAATCTCACCAGGCATGATGGCACATTCCTGTAATACCAACACTCGGGGTGAGGCAGGAGCATCACTGTGAGTGTGAGGACAGCCTGGGCTGTATAGTGAGTTCAGATCCAGCCTGAACTACATAGTGAGAGCCTGACTCAAAAAAAAAAAAACAAACAACAACAAAAGCCAAACAGATTTGTATTTGGGTTTTCAACTCTGGATTCTTCCCTGTCTGAAATTCATTACCAAAAAAAGGTAGGTCTAAGAGTACAGAGGGTATCATGCCATTTATGATGTGTACAATAAGTATCTTAGTCCCTTTCTTTCAACATTGGAACAAAACATCCAATACCCACAACTTAAAGGAGGAAAGGTTTAAAAGACTCACATTTTAGAAGTTTCAGTTCATGTATAGTTGGCAGCATGGTGGGAGGGCCTGATCTAAGGAAAGCTACTCACCTCACGGCCGACAGGAAGCACTGAGTCCAGGGAGGTGGGGAGGGAGATAACACCTTCCGGGTCATGGCCACAGTGACCTGCCTTTCCTGACTGGACCCTCCTAGCAGCAAGTCTGCCACAACGCCCCTGTAATCTAGTCACCTTCCCGAAGCCCAGCCTCTGAGCCAGTGAGGCTAAGTTAACTCATGAAAGAATTTAATTTAGTCTTGGGGGATTTTACTTTTTTCATTTATTTTTGCTTTCCAGTTTTGTTAAATCTCTTTTTGGCTTCTTTTCACCTGCAATTCTTTTGATTTCCTTATTAGCTCTTTCCTAATGTCTTAAAATTCTGTAGCACTTGGTTTATTTCCTGCAAAATTCTTTTTGTTCTTATTTATCTGTTCTGGTACTGAGAACTGAACTTAGGGCCTTCCCAGTGAGCTACATCCCAGCTCTTGTTCAATTTTTAAAAAATTTTTTTAAATTTTGATACAGGCTCTTCCTAAATTGATAAATTGCCCAGGCTGGGCTCAAATTTACAGTCCTCCTGTCTCAGCCTCCCAGAGTGTGGGGATTACAAGTGTGCACCACCATGACTGGCTTTTTTTGTTCTCATGCCATCTGTGTTAGCCAGCATTCCACTACTGTAACACCTAATATAAACTGGCTTATAAGGAGAAGTTTACTGTGGCCCAGTTTTAGAAGTTACAGTCTAGGATCCGTTTGCACATCATGGCAGGGGGCACATGGTGGAACAAACCGTTTAAGCTCATGTCTGAAGGCCAAGAAGAGAACAGAGACCAGCGTCCCATAATCTCCTTTGGGGGAGGCCCCTAAAGAACTACAACCTTCTGCTAGGCCCCACCTCTTAAAGATCCCACAGCCGCCCCATAGCTAGGCTCAAAAGTACGTTTTAACACACGGGCCTTTGAGGGGACCTTCCAGATCTAAGGTGTAACACCCGCGCATTAAGGTCAATATTCCCATTTACAGATAGGCTTTCTTTACTAGATTAAGCGGGACTACCTAACTTGTTTTCTGCAGTTGCTTCTTTAATGTTTGCAAAATGTGGTCTGTGAAGGGCCTACGATAAATTCCCTCCCGGCTCAGGCTCACTGGAAAAGCTAATACTCCCTGACTGCCCACGCCAGCAGAAGGATTCTTTCTCAAAACCATACGTTTTAATTCTCACCATCTGGACTCTGTAAGTGATATGACAGTTCAGGATTTGTATAAAATCCTTGACCTTTAGTTGGTTTGCATATGGCTGAATATATGTTATTTGTCCAAACCTCGGCTGTTTTTTGCGTTATTGCTTCTATGCTTGATTGATCTATGAATTATGAGTGAAAAAAATTATGAAAAATTTTTACATAGCATGGCATCTAAATGTCATCTCTTGGCTCTCTGCCAGTGCTGTTTAAATGCTATCCATAGTTTTTTGTGGTTTTTTGGTACTGGGAATCCAACTCTGGACCTTGCACTTGCCAGGCCGGTGCTTATGCCACTGAGCTATATCCCCAGCCCACTATTTATAGTTAAGCAGTAACTATCTTCTAAATTCAACAATTAGCATTTTGCCATGTTTGCTCTCTCTCTCTATATATAATTATTACTATTTATATCTATTTTTCTGAAATGTGTGAAGTTGCAAAAGTTGAACACCACTAAATATATCAGCATGCATCTCCTAAAAATTGTCTTGTAAAAGCACAATAGTGCTTTCTATTATATTTTAATGTCCTGTCCATCTTCAAATATGTTTTTGATATTAACACATATTCTTAGATCTCAAATATTCCTTGAAAAAATGAGTATGATAAGTAATACATTATTAAGAGATTTGGATATTTTTCTAGTCTTTAAAACAAAGCTGCGAGGTCAAGAGATTGATCGCTCATTGAAGTGCAAACAATGCTCTTGTGTGTAGTTCTGGAAAAAAATAGAGCAACAGCCCTTTGCTTTATATCATAAATTTTCTAAAGATTATACATGTTTGGAATCTTAATATTCATCCTCCTCTCCCTTCATGATAACAGTGGCTTATTAACATTTTATATCAGGAAGACGATCTTTTTCATGATTCCTTGATTTGGGGTATCTATTCTGCTACATATAGTTTAATTTTTCACAGTAATACCTCAAAATTAGTATATGTACTATAATTTTATAGATGAACAGAGACTCAAAAGATTAAATGCCTTGCTAATAAGGGGCAGAGCTAGAATGTGAAGTGAGTTTTTCTAAAATCACATGTATTTTCCACTATATTATGTTTCAGATTTTTCCAGCATATCCAGACTCAGCAAATAAAGAGTACTGTAAAATAAATACAGCTCAGTGCGAACTCTGGCAAATGTCTTAGCGGTTTGTCTTTCCTACTGCGTTAGGTTTTTGCTTAGGGGGTGTTTCTCTTTCAGCTATACCAAGTTGCTGTCGTTCCTAAACTTTTCTCATTAAGGATTCCAGACCCTTAGTAATTCTCTCCCACGTCCAAACCCTGCCCTATCAAGTTCTACGATTTCTTTGTTATTGCCACTTCATCATGCCCTTTGCCTTCATAGCCTGGTCTAAGAAGTTGGTTTACTAAAATGTGTAGCTGAGCTGTTTGTAAAGCAAGCAGTAGAACACGTGATCATGATTTCCAAAACTTGTTAAATTTCTTTTGCCATGCAGGATGTTTTGCTGTGTGTATTCATATAGTTAAAAATTATCCTAGACTGATCAATAACATGAGAGAGCCTAGACTTAAATAGCTTAGGTTCAAATCCTGATTTTGTGACCTTAAGAAAAATTCTTATACATGTTGGTTTTCTACATGCTAAATGGGGATTTTTAATATAACCCTAAGAATTGTTTGCAAGGATTAAATTGGTTAAGATACCCAAAATGCTTATGCTGGCACAGAATGAGCCACTATGTGTTTATAAGGCTTTAAAGTAGGACCTTCTTCGGGACTCTAGACTTAACCTTTTCCCCTCAATCTAATGATAAAACTATTCGTTTTATCTGCGAGTTACTATAAACATTACTCCTTCTAATCTTGATCTCACTCTTTGTAAAGATAGAAGATTCTTCAGATGTCTGGTTCAGGCTTGACAGTTTGTACTTGTGTATTCTTGTCATACATCAGCTGTTTCTAAACAGTGAAAGTTTGGTTTATGCCCTAAAGTTACATAGAACTTCTTTTATTGTGCCAGGGGGTCATTCAGAGGTTGGTGCTCTGTAGATGGAAGCACATGCCTTCTGTCAGGGTCAGAAGTATCACAGTGCACAAGCTCTATTCAGCACTGCACTCGGAAGAACCATTCATTTAGTCAAAACAAGCATTCATATTCATTATCCTGAACAAAAACCAGACTAAACGGGAACATTTCTAGCTGCTCAGACACTCCACTAATTGCTATGTCTGCTATGTAAAATGAAATGACACTTAGAGTGACTGTTTAAAAATAATTTGGAGCATGAATATTTGAAGTTGAGTTCATTTCGCAAAGGAAAAATTTTAACCTTCTTTGCTCTCCATTCTTGCAGCAGTTATTTATAGATCCCGGCCATACGTTAGGTCCTGTACTAAGATGAATTAGACGGAGGCCATGTTGTGGAGAAGGTGGCAGTAAAATCAGAAATATCCCACTAATAAAACGCTGTATGAGACCCCATTAAGTTTCATGAAAATACTATGATTTATAAAATGGGGGTAATTGAGGGGATGGATAGAGGATATTATTATTTTACAGATAAGAACACTGAACTCTGAAACAAGTGACCAAATAATTGGTTAATGGTGAGACCAGGGCTGAGCACACCACCAAGGGCTTCTGCTTCCAATGCTGCCTTATTTTTCTTTCTTTTTTTTGGTACCAGGAATTGAACTCAGGACCTTGTGCTTGCCAGGCAGGCATTTATGCCACTGAGCTATCTCCCCAGCCCAATTCTGCCTTATTTTGAAAGTCCTTCTAAATGATGTGTGATTATGGCTGATTGCAGAGGAAAAACTTATTATTTAGCAAATATATTAAATTTATTTAGCAAATGTCATTCCTTTAACAAACTACTTAACACGAAGCGCTGAGTATTTTCCATGTGCCAGGCATTTTTCTAAGCATCTTAAACGCGGCTCTGAATGAGGCAAAGAATAAGCAAACACAAAATTCTAATGATTGTCGTTAAAGTGCTACGGCAGCCCAAAGTGACGGCAGTGAGGAGCGAGAAGTGGGTACTCTGGTTAGAGACAGTGCGTCTGCTTTCTATTAGTGTAATGAACACCTGCCATAATCCAGTTACAAAGAGAAAAGCGTTGTTTTGGTTCAGAGTTTTGGAGATTCCATCCATGTCTGACTTGCCCCCATTCGCTCTGTGCAAAGCAGCACATCACAGCAGGAGCATGTGCCAGGCGAAACCTATTATCTAATGGCTGAGAGGTGAAGGAGAAGAGGCAGGGGGCCCCCAGTCTTCCCTGAGGACCAGCCCCCAGTGGCCCCAGAAGACCTCCTTCTTGGCTTCACCTCTTAGAATTTTCACTACGTCCCAGTAGCACCAAGCTGGTAACCAATCCTTTAACATGTGAGCCCTGGGGACATTTAAGATCCAGAGTACAAGAGAAGGCATCTGGATGTGGTGTTTAGCAGACCCAGGAAGGAAAGACATGATATTCATGGAATCTGCCTGGGGGAAGAGCTGAGTGAGAAGCGGTGCAAATGTCCTGCATGCTCATGAGCAGTAGGCAGGTGAGAAGAGCTCGCTGGACTGAGCGAGGACTAGTCAGGGTCTAACTCTCATTACCCAGAACAACTGCATGAATGCTAGCAGAAAATCACAACATTTTTACTGGATTATAGTAAAATGAGGGCTGGGGATATAGCTCAGTGGAATAAGCGCTTGCCTAGCAAGCACAGGGTCCTGAGTTCGATCCCCAGTACCGCAAAAAAAAAAAAAAAGAAAAAGAAAAGTAAAATGACTTTGGAGCCAACTTATTTTTTTCCTAACTTTTGAACCCATGTTAACTTTTAAGGGAGATGAAATATATATGTATACAATTTCTAAATGTGTAGTGCTACCAAATACTTTCACACATTGTTTTGTGATGTGAGGATTTTAAAAAAGTCTGTTTCACAGATGAAAACACTAAGTTTCAAAATAAATGCACAGTTCCAAAGTCCCAGTTAGTATATGAAGTGACACCGGAATCCACGTCTTCTGGTGGCAGATTTCTTTGTTTGTTTCTTTTTTCTTTTTCTTTCTTTTGCTGGTACCAGGAATTGAATTCAGGACCTCGCATTTCTTGCTAGGCAGGTGCTTGTGCCACTGAGCTATATCCCCGGCCCATGGTGGCAAATTTCTACTGCTCTGTCTGTGCTGTCCTTAACATTTTGGCTATAATGAACACGAGATGAACCCCTGGACCTTAGAATTCAGGGAAAGCAGGAAAAGTTACCCAACAGGTCACTCACTTATCTGGTAAATACTAGGATCCTGTTTTGGGCCAGGCCCTCCGCTAACTGGGGGTGTAGAGATTGTTAAGACACCAGTCTTGCCTTCAAGGAACTCACGGTCTCGTAGAGGAGACTGGTAGGTGTAATCAGAACTAGAATGCCAAGGGCCGCCAAACAGAAAGGCAGGCCGGTGAAGCACTGGGGTGGGTCCTTACCCACCTCAGTCACTGGATTTGGCATGGCAGGACTTCTGCCTCTTCCAAAGTAAAGTGGCCATGAAAGAGAAACATTTTGAACTGACTCAGGACACTGAGATAGCCATGGCAGTGCATCTAAAGACACCCAGGAAAGAGTACTTTTCGAATAGCTCCAGAAAGTGGCAAGCATGTATGTACCAAGTGAGGGGGATTCATGGTAATGTGTCTTTTACTGTAATGTAATTTTTTTTTTTTAGAGACAGGATCTTGCTTTGTAGTTCAGCCAGTCTTTAAAGTCACTCTGCAGCCCCGGCCTCAGACTCTTACCCCAGCCCACTGTGTGCTGGGATTACAGGCATGTGCCACCATGCCCAGCTACTGTAATATAATTTTTATTTATGCACTCACTGCATTTTTTAATCACACCTTGTAACTGAGTTATAATGCAATGGCTAGAGTAAAATGCATGTACAGTTATTAGTCCATCAACTGGACGAAACTTACAGAACTTGGTGGATACTAGGTACTGAGCTATTTGTTATCTTAGCTGTTTTCTTTCAATACGGAATAAATACTTGGGGTTTTCTTTGAAACTTTCCTACTTAAAATCACTGCGTGATTAATCAGACCTTTGACAATCCTTAGCTTAGCTCATGAGACCTTTTATGATCTCACTCTTGTCTGTATTTCCTGCTTCACGTTCTACCTCACCCCACCCTCCAGCCATACCAAATTATACGTCTCCGTGCTTTTACATTTGCAGATCCTTTGACTATATGTCCTCCTGCTCCTCTGTTACTCTCTCTAGCTCCCGTTCAGTTCTAAGCTGTCCTTTGTGAAACATTCTCTGATATAGTGCCCATCACCTTATAACATAATTCCTTATCACCTTGTCTATAGATTAGTTGTGATTGTAATATTTTCTATGATAATGGGTGTCTGTTTGTCAATAGGTTTTTGTACTTTTATGTTTCTAAAATAAAAAAAAAAACATAATTCCTGCACTCACTAGGAAATGGGGTTATTTCTTATTTCATTGTCATTATTTTTCCAGGGCTTTCACAGATCTAAGCAAAGACAGACAGGAGCAGCCAACATTGTGGAAGCGCTGGATGTGCCATATCCTCGCCTAGGTTTGTTGAATTGAGTTGTACGCGGATCTGTCAAGAGGGGGCTAGGGAGAGTGAGCTTATGTTGGCAGCTGTGAAAAAGAACAGCTTCTCACTGTCTGTTATTTCTAAATGCCAGCAGTAGCCGCCTAATTGTCTAAGCTACGAGTTTATACTCACTTCTTAGGCCCTCTTCTTCACTTGCTGCCTCCTGTTTAATCAGTCACTAAACTCTGTCAGTTCCAGCTCTCAGGTCCCTGGAGCCTCCTGGCACCTTGCCATTGTCATTGCCAGTTCTACAGTGCAGGCCCTCATTATTTTTCATCTGGAATCGATAGCTCCTGACCGGTCTCCTTGCATTCCGTCTCTCTTGCCCTTCATTCCGCCTCTCATTTATCCTCCCGCTGCTGCCGCAGTGTGCCTTCCAAAGCAGACCTCATTGTGTCACCATCCTGATGAAAGCATCCGAGGGGATTCCGTGACTTGCAAGAAGTCCAAGTCCCCTGGCATCCGCCACCTTGCACCGGTTTTCCCTGTTTCTCCCTCACTGTAGCCCAGCAGAGAATGCAGTTTCCTGAAGCTACACAATAAAGCCCTTGCCTGTGCTGTTTCTCGGCCCGCTTGCTTCCCTCCTGGCTGCCAGATGAACTGTCACCAATTTTCCCTGATTCAGCTCACAGCCAGTCCCTCTCTCAAGGGACATACAAGGTGAGCTGATGGACAGAGCGGATGAACTGCTATGGGCAAAGATAGGACCAGAGTTGTAAGAGCTGGTAAATAATCTCTGCTAATGTACTTGCTGTATTGTATGAAACTGTACATTTATCTCTTTCTCTTGGAGTTAGTTAGTTCCTGGAGGACAATTACTTCGTGTTTATATCCTTAGCAAGCATAAGTAGGTAAAAATGTTTGTTGAATAAGCACAGGGGGTATAGGGAGGAAACAAATGTCTACTAGGCACCTATTGTGAACCTAAATGCATCTTGTAGATCATCTCATTTAATTTAATGCTCAAAAATTTTTGAGAATATGTTTTGCTGACAAGAAGACAAGCTCAGAGAAGCCAACTACTGCTTCCTACCAAGCTTACGAGCACTTAAGGGGTTGAGCTAGAGTCAGAACCTAGGTCTCGCCTCCAAACCTTTGTTCTCTTGAGTAATTTTTAAGCAGGTAATTTTGCTTCCCTCTCTGTGCATGTTGGGGAGTATCTGGAGATGTTTCATGTGTCACCGCCGGGGTGCGTTGCTGGGACAGGTCAGGTGCGCTGCTAAACATCCTACAGTACACAGAGAAGCCCTACATTAAAGAATTGTCTTGCCCCAAATGCCAATAGTGCCAAGGTGGAGCTGCTATAAGAAAATACTATAGACTGGCAGTTCGTAAATGATAGAAATTTATTTCTGGAGGCTGGCAAGTACAAGATAAAGGGGCTGGCACACTGGGGATCTGCTGAGGGCCAGCTTCCTGGTTCAGATAGCTGCCCTCTCCCTGTGTCCTAACGTGGCAGGAAGGGTGAGGGAGCACTCCAGAGTCTCTTTGAAAGGGCAGCCATTCCCTTCCCTCTCTGCTCTCACTTCCCCTACGCCCTACCCCCAGTACCATCGCACTTGGGGTAGGGTTCAGTTTAAGAATTGTGGGAAGAAACCAACGTTTAGTCTATTGCATTAAACAACTCTGGTGTGCCACATTGAGTGTAATGAAAAATCGAGTAATCAGACAAAGTAAGTCTAGCCATGTCCCCATGAGGAGTCTGACAAGGTTAAACACAAGTCCTAGGCTCTTAGGGCCAGCCATGAGCCACTGGTAGTGGTAGGAAAAAAACCAAATCAACCCTCTTCTGTCCAGTTTTTAACCTGCCTCCAGTTTAATGCTTCTTGCTCTACCTCGTGCATCTATTTAGTCCTTCTTCTTTCCATTTTTCACTTTTTTTCTTTGCCTAATTTAGTGTGAAGGCAACACAGACAGCTCCCACATTTTCAAACCACTTTTCTAATTAGAAGATAGGGACAGTGTAAGAGGCTGCAGGTTTTGATTTGACAACAACTCTAGAATCTGGGAACGAGGCCAAAAATGTCACCCTCTGAAATTGACAACAAAAAGTCGATGAGATTAATCACTGTGATAATCTTCCCAGGAAATAACCCACTGAAGAAATTCTTAGTAGGTGCGCTGTTGATAAGACTTGGCCATTTCCTAATCTCAGCAGCATCCAGCAATGCCTCCTCACAGAGGAAAGTGTTTAAAATGTAACTTGTGCAAGGTAAACTGTAATCTAGGAAATTATAAAGTGTTTGTTTGAGGAAGTGTTCCATTGGGGGAAGCCGTTAATGATGCCTAAGTGTAGCTGCTTGTAATTGTTGGAGGCGTTTTATGTTTCTGTTTTTATCTTGGCATAAACCACCCTAGGACGGAGGAAGTGGGTTTATTTTATCAGTGTCTCTGGTAGCAGAGACATGGGTCGGTCATTGCTAGAGAAATTTGAGCAGTGATGGAGGTGCCACGAGTGGCAAATGGTCACAGAAATAATAGGCTTGGTGCGTGCTGGATATTGTGTATCTTCCCCAAAGAGTCATGTGTTGGAGGGCTTGGCCCTCAGTGTGTGGGGGGGAGGTGATGGGACTTTAGCAGAGGGAGCCTCTTTGGAGGACCTTGGGGGTGTGCACACAGGAGGGACTGTGGGCCCCAGCTTCTCTGACTTTCTGCCTCACCATATGGTCTCCGTCTCACATGCCAACATATGACCCAACCAAGAGGGTCCTGACCAGGGACCCGAATGCCGTAGAATGCTCTCTGAGCTAAATCATCCTCTTTCTGGTAGAAAGTGAGCCTGCCTCAGGTGTTTTGTTATAATGATGAAAAGTGAGTTGGTACACTTGGTGAAGTGATTCTTAGTCAGAAGCCCAAGAACCCTGGTTACATGCATAATTGTGTTGTGTGTAAGTGTGTATGTGTACATGCATGTTCACACATTTTCACATTTTTCCTGTGGAAAATGTAACATTCATCAAAGGAATGCCTGACTTCCAAAATTAAAGCCCTTGCCTTGATGATTAGACATAGCAGTGGGGAACAATAAAATAGAAAGAAAAAACCCTTGGAAAGGCAAGGGAACTAGCGTCCTTCTGAGAGAGAAAGGGTTCATTCATGGTGCTGTGATTTATTGACCGTGCACACATGGGGCCCCTTCACGTATGTGGGTAGAATTCCTAATTTTCTCATAAATATTAGGGGCCCAGCATGACATGAAAAGATGTACTGTGAGCAAACATCAAAGTAAAATAGAAATGTAACCTGGAAGATGCTGGAGAAAAATACAGAAAAATACAGAAGGTGATGAAAGACTCTGGAGAGAGTACAGGGGTGTGTGTGTGTGTGTGTGTGTGTGTGTGTAGAATGTACATATGCACATGCACATATAGGCCTATGAAACTGTTCCATGTATGCCAATAGCAGTGTCCACAGATGTCCCAGGGAAGTCAACATTCATCACTAAGCAAAGAGTTCACAGTGCCAGGGATGTAGCTCAGTGGCACAAGCACCTGACTGGCAAGCACAAGGTCTTGAGTTTGATTCCTGTTACCAAAAAAAAAAAAAAAAAAAAAAAGAGTTCATGAGGCTGAGCTCTAGGTATTCAGGACGGTCAACCAGGTATTTAGGCTGGGATCCTTTTTAGTTCTTTTTTTTAAGCTGTAGATTACAGAAGCCAACTTTAGCTAAAGGACTAATTTGAAGAATACTGAGTAATTCATAGGCTCCAAAAATGGAGCCAAACAAAGAGCTCTGGGGGTGCAGGAAAGTGAACAGGTTGTGGGCTTTACGTGGGTGACCAGCTCCTGGGGCTTCCAGCCTCCAGATTTCTGTTTTGGGTTTTATATTTCCAAGATAGAAACTGACTGTTGGGACTGGTTCCAGAGAAGAGGAGCTCATGAGCCAAGGAATCACATCAGTTGTTGACCATAGTCATCATTATGGTTTAGAGCAGGTGTTTTATTTTGAAAATAATGGGAGATTAGTTTCCAAGGACCCAAGTTTTCTGATTGCCACTTATATGCTGCTTATTCTCCATGCATTTTTTTTTTTTTTACTATTTTAGTAAGGGTTATGGAAGGAGTGGAGTGGAGAAAGTTTTAGGCAAAGGAAACAAAAAATGCAACGGCTTTCAAGGAGGATGAACTTGGCAAGGACTGAGGAATCACGCAAGGGCTTTCTGTAGCCTTATGGTTTGTGGTGAGAAGTTCAGGGTATTTTTTTTTTTAGACAGGCTCTTGCTATGTAGTTCAGGCTGGTCTTTTTTTTTGGCTGTGCTGGGGATGAAACTCAGGACCTTGTGCTTGCCAGGTAGGTGCTTATTACACTGAGCTGTATCCCCAGCCTCAATTTTTTTTCCCGGCTGGTCTTGAACATGTAACCCAGGCTGGCCTCGAACTCACATGGATCTTCCTACCTCAGCCTCCCAAATGCTAGGATTATAGGTGTGCGCCACCACACTCCCCTGAAGTTCAGGGATTTTGATTGTTTTTATGTGCACTGGAAAGGTGTAAACACATACAAATTACCCTTTTAGAAAACACTCTGGCTACTCAGTGGAGCATGGACTCTACAAACACTAAATAGGAATTTATTGCAATAAACTGGTTGAGCAACAACCATGGCGGCTTGGCCACAAGTGCTAGAGGTGGGAAGAGTGAGTGGGTTCAGCATGCATTTTCCATATTACAGAGAGAACTAAGGACTTGCTGATGAATTTGTGTCCGGGAAATCCAAAACGAGTCCTAGGGTTTGGGCTTGGGCAATCTGGTGGATAGTAATGTCCTTTAGTGAATTGTGATGGCCAATGGAAAGATTTGGGGAGAAAGAGTTTGGAATTGATCAAGTTTGAGATGATAGGTTTCTTAGTGAGGAAGTTGAGGGGCCAGTCAGATGTACATTAGGGACTCATTGGTTCTACTTTTTTTTTGTTGTTGTTGTTTTTTTTTTTTTTTTTTGGCGGTACTGGGGAGTGAACTCAGGACCCTGCGCCTGCTATGCAGGCACTTATTCCACTGAGCTATATCCCCAGCCCTCATTGGTTCTAGATGGACTCAGAAACAAGGGTTTGGTTGGGATTGCTTGGAAGGATAAGACCGAGCTCTAGAAAACCCAACATTAGAAAATTTATCTCAATGGCAGTTATTCACCACTCAGAGAAATGCTGTATTATTTTTAAAGTGTGGGCTCTTAATTTGTAGATCTTACTGTAGAGAAGTTTGTCATTTCTGCTGGTGGCACTTAGTTTATTTTGGACACCTACACTACTCTCATTCATGTAGTAAATATCACATCCTTTGCACTTCCAGACTTTTCCTTACTTAAGTCATTGGCAAACTCCTTTTGGCTTCTTTTGCTGTATATTTGAGAGGTTGGCAGGAATTCACTGTCAACTCAGCCTGGAAGAAAGGCCAAGTCTGCCAATAAATCTCTCTTTGGGCCTGTAAATATTTGTACAAGGCCCATTAGCTGCATTTAGTGGTCATGGATAAACTAGGTACTTACAGGCAAATCTAATAAACCACACGCAAAGAATCCATTTTATGGACTATTTGCAATAAAATTTTAATTTTGCATAGTGTGAAGTTAAAACCTGCCTAAGTTCTGTTTTGGCATTTTGTGTATTTCTGGGGCAGCTCTCTTTGTTCGTTTTTAACATATAGATTTATTTTGAAAACAGTCTAACAAAAACCTAAATAGAGAGTGAAACCTGAGGACTCTGTATGGTATATATGATTAGACACATGTGGTGCACACACACCAAGAACAAACTAAATCATATAAATTGCACTTAGCTCCTGGGGACACCAACCTCCTTCCTGTTCAAGTAAAAATTAAAAATTTCCTCTTGTTATCAAAACAATATGCTCCTATTAGAAAAACAAGAACTTTACAAAAGAAATTAGGAACACAATAATTATAATTCCACACCTAAAGATAACCACTGTTAATATTAGGGCATATCTTTGCAGCTCATTGTACGGGATATATGCTGTATAATTTGGAGCCATACTAGTCACTGTAATCTATTAAAGGTTAAAGGTTATTATTAAAGGTTAAAAGGAGCATAAAAAAAAGCCTTAGCAATGTATTGTATTTTTGTGCATAAAAATCTTCAAAGCTTTCTTCAGAATTTAAATGGCTGCCATGAACATTACAATATGAGTATATTAATTTAGCTATCTATTAGTGTCCACGTTGTCTCTGTTTTTTGGTTTTGTGTCTGTTAGTGGATCAAAAGTGACATCCTTGCAACTGAATCTGTGTATCTACTTATTCCCTGAGACTAAACTTTTGTAAATAGACTTGCTGAGTTGAAGGGTTCTTATGCATATTGGTAAATTGTTCAACAGACTGTGGTCATGTGTGCTACTGCCAGCAATAAATACCTTTGTCAACATTGGATCTCAAAAATAATTATTTTAAAAATCTTCAAATCAACAGGGAAAATTTGATTTGGATTTTTTTTATTACTGGTGGTGTTGAATGTTACACTCATTGGTCATTGGCATTTCTTATTTTATGACTTGCTTTGCCACATTCTATGTTCAATAATCAGTAGATACTTGTTATTGTTGTATAAGGCCAATCGTTCTCTATACAGGTTATGACCCTCTGTGTTTCAAATATGTTTCCTTTTCCATCAGCATCTTGTTTCTTGAACTGAAAAGGTTAAAAAAAGTATGTAATCAAGGTCAGATTTTCCTTTTATAATTTGTTTATCTGTTGGTATTTTTAGAAAGTATTCTTAATCCAAGATTACATAAATATTTACTTATATATTTTTTCTAATGCTTTTTAGGTTTTTTTTAGTTTTATTTTTTACATTTAATTCTTTATGGACTATATTTGGTGTGGTAGAAATTATAAGAATTTATTTTTTTTCAAATGGTATGCTACTCAAAAATTAACCAGTCTTGGGCTGGAAGTGTAGCTCAGCGGTAGAGCACTTGCCTGCCATGTGCCAGTCCCTGGGTTGTTAACCAATTTTGCTTCATTTTACACTGGTCCCCACTGTATCTGCAGGTTAGTTATATACCACTGATCAGCAGTTTTACAGTTGAGGTCCATGGCCACATCTAGCCTGTGGATGTATTTTGTTGAAATCGTTTTTTAATTGTTCCCTGTAGGTAAACATCAGGATGCTTTATACAAAAATCCAGCTTTGCAAATTCTCTTGAAACATGAACAACTGGACTTACAATCCCTCTTGACACAAATGTGCAGGCACTAGGAAGCAGTTGCTTCTAATAGTCAAGGATCAGTCTGTACTTCATTTATTTTTGTTGTCTGCCTGGTCCCTAGAGGCATTTCACTGCTGTTAAGTTGTATGTATTTATCTTGCAATTGAACACATGAGAATTCTGTAATTAGTATTACTGGGAGTTAATTTTCCTGGGTTCTCAAGTAATTATGTCATCATGCAAAAATTATGATTTTGTTGTCTCTTTTCCAACTTGTATGAATCCTAACTTTTTTTTACCCCTACTACACGTAGCTAAAACTTCCTAATCATTTTCAATGATGTTCATGATAGCAGATTCTTTATATGGTACCTAATTTTAATGGGAATGCCCTTGTATTTGATTTTTCAATATGAAGTAAACATTCTCTGTGGTTTAAAAACATACTTTTTATAAATTCTATGATGTGTTGATTTTTATTAATATCAATAATGTGTTAAAAATCAAATAATTTTTCAGTATCTAGTGACAATTCATTATGCTATGAATTTTCTCTAGATTGAATACTTTATAATAAGAGATTTTTCTAATGTTGAGCCACATGTACATTTTTGTTATCCTAACAATACCAAACACTGTAAATACCCTTGAGTAATATACCTGTTAGCCTGCTTTGTCTTTCTTTCAAAAGATGAGGAAATTTTCATCACTTTTTTGAAGTGAGATTTTCCATTATAATCTTCCCCTCTTTCCATGCTTTACCAATTTTTTTCTTGAAGTGTACTTCATCTAAAATTCTTGTTGCTTTCATGCTTTGTGTAGTGTGTTAACTGATATATTCTTTAAAAAGTTGATTTTTCACTTATATATTGTGCTGACTCATTTCATGTATCAACTTATGCCCGGGCTAAGGGATAGCTGGCAAAATAGAGCCAGCTATATTTAAAACACATTCAAGGGTTTCAAAGAATGTTTTTAGGTAAAACATCTTAGATTAATTATCTTGAAACAAAATAAAACAATAATATACTAGGCATATGCCTTTCCCCTGTAAAATGGGCTGGTCTCTTTCTATCTGGGGTTGGGCCATCATTTTCTTTCTTTCTTTCTTTCTTTTTTTTTTTTTTTTGACAATAGAGAACCATTGCTGGATGCTGTATTACATAGTGTTGTCTTTGCATTTGTTAACACAAAACTAATAAAGGAAATACCAGATTACAGAGAAAATAGTAGGGGGTTACCACTGGATGCTGTATTACATAATGTTATCTTCATCTTTATTACTCAGTTATATAGATGATGGCTCGTTCAATTAATCAATTTTCTCTGCTTCACCTCTGTTGTTCTACTACCCTGTCAGTGATCTTCCCACTGCCAATAACTGCACTTTTGGTTTATTTACTCCCTCATGCTCTTGCTTTGGGCAGAGACTTGGCTGCTTGTGGGTATACACAAATTACTATGGCAGGAAGTGGAGAAGCACCCTTTGGCAATCTCTCACAGCCTCGAGTGCCCAGTTGGGTAGGCGGGGTTACACAGTGAACCGCCAGACTCTGTCAGTGCGACTGTGTCTATAGGCTCAGGTGAGTCTTCAGGTCCTTCCTGGGGGCCAGGCAAAGCGCCTGGTATGCCTTGGGGGCCGAGTGGAGCACCCGGCATGCCCTGGGGGCTGAGTGGAGTTCCAGGGGTGGGAGGACAGCCTGGCACACTCCAGGGGCTAGGTGGAGTGCCTGGCACACCCCAGTGGTGGGGTGGAGCGCCTGGCACGCCTCGGATGTGGGGTGGAGCACCTGGCACACCCTGGGGGCCAGGCAGAGCACCTGACATGCCCCTGGGGCCGGGTGGAGCTCCGGGGGGGTAGGGTGGAGCGCCGGGCACACCTTGGGGGTCAGGTGAAGTACCTGGCATGCCGGCGCTGGGGTGAAGCTCTTGGCACACCCCAGGGGCTGGGTGGAGCTGGGGGTGTGGAGCACTTGGCACTGTCTGGGGGCCAGTCGGAGCACCAGACATGCCCGGGGGAGGGCTCTCCCCACCCGCGAGGACTCCCAGATTATCTCAACCCCGCTTTGTGGGAGGCTCAGTCTAGGTCCTCAGGGCTCTCATGCAACCCAAAGGGAGGGCCCTCCCCACTCAGGCCTCTGAGCTCCCCACCAAAGTGCCTGGTATCCCCTCATAGTGGGCCATCATTTTCTCCTATAAACCAATCCCAGACTTTCTAGATTCTCAGATTACAGCTTTCCACCCCACAAAAACACATAGATATTCCCAGATTATAATACACCTCTCTCTTTTGAGGGCCCCTGTTCTATTTCTTTGAATGTGTTACTTTATGCTTCTTAAAGAAAACATTTTAGTTATGTCTGTGACGGGTGTTTCCAGATGTTTGCATTTCAATCAGTAGAATCAGTAAAGATGTCTTCCCACCAAGGAGGACAGGCATCATGCAATTTGTTGAAGGCCTGAGTAGAACAGAAAAGATGGAGACAAGGCAGATCTGCTCTCTCCTTCAGCTGGGACACACATCTTCTGCCCTTCAGCATCAGTGCTCCTGGCTCTCTGGCATTTGGACACAGGCTGGAACTTAGACCACCGCCCTCCCGGGTTTTCAGGCCTTCAAGTTTGGACTAGAACAACATCACTGGCTTTCCTGAGTCTCCAGCTTGTGGAAAGTAGAGGGCGGGGACTTCTCTGACTCTGTAATTGCCTGAGCCAGTCCCTCACATATCTATATGCATCACCATGGCTCTGTGTTTCCTGATGGACCCATGTTTCTTCATTAATTTTAATGTGAAATATACAGAAGGATAGTGTTTAACATACACGTGTGTAGTTTAAAGAATAATAAAACAAATGCCTGTACAGTTAGCATCCAGATCAAGACACAACATCACCAATACCAACCGCAGCCCTCTCCTTCTGCCCCACAAAACTACTGTCTGCCTCTGAGTTAATGTATTCCTAAAGTTTTGCTAATTGTTTTACTTCCCTGATGTGCATTCTTTAATGATATGCTGTTGAGTCTGACTGTTTTTGAGATTTACATAAGCAGGATCATGCTGTATGTGTTTCTGTGATGCTCCTTTTGCTTAGTATGTGTGTGCGATCCATCCATGCCAATGCATGATGCTGATTCACACTCATTTTCACTTTTGTATCGTTTTCCACTACACAAGTGCGTTATCTGTCCTGCTCCTGAATGACATTGTCTGCAGGAGAGAAATCTGTGATTTCTCAGCATAAACACCTTATTTGGTTTTGTTTTCTGCCTGGATGGTTATAGGCCTTTAAAAAAAAAGTCTTTGACATTCAATACTTGCTTGAATAAATTCAGATAAATATTAAGTTCGCTTGATGTTCTCATCTTGTCCCCTTTATTTTCATGTCTGGTCATTTCTTCCATGTTCTTAACCTAACCAAAGGAAGTCTGTTCTTGCTCAGCCTGGGCATGGGTAGTGGTTGTCTTAGAGGTGATGTGTTCCTGTGAAGTCTCTCAGTTTAGCATGGGAAACAGTGCCATGCAAGGCACAGTGGGTGAGAGGCCAGTGCCATGCTGGAGCAGGGAGGGGGACAGTGTAAAAATACTTTACCAATAGTCAGGGAATATAGAAAAGTTAAGAGTGTATTGACGCACTGCAAGAGGTCAGCAGGTGAGTCTAAGGGGAGACCATGTGATTAGGGTGAAGGGCTGAGATTTGTATAGATTTTAATGGGAGGAGGGGGTCATTCCAGGAATGCTTCCCTCAGGTCATGATAGTTCTGCTGTCCATTTATTCAACTTTAAGCAGAGCCAGGTGATGTTCAAAGATTAATGTTCTGTTTGCCAGAATCCAGTGCTCCTGCTGTTGCTAGAAACAGTCCTTCTGGGTGAAACTAATTAACAAATATGTAAAAATTGACTAATGTTAGTGGTCAAGGGGATCAGAATAAAGTATCTATGGCTGTACTTAAAAAGGACTCGACACTATCTTGAGACAAGAGAAGAAACGCTGCCCTCTGAGACACGACAAGCAGTTAGATCAGCTGGTGATATATGCATAGTTCTTGCCTGTAGCTTGCAAGGTGGAAAGTTAATATTCTACTGCAGACTCATCCCTCAGCTGCAGTGTGGCTTTTAAAGAAACAGTGGTAAAATAACCATGATTCCACACAAATTTATATTTTCTCCACCATAATTAGAAGTGTCATGGTATATGAGGGGTGGGAAGAGAGGGGACCAGGGTGTCCTATGAGATTGTCATGGTAGCTGATGCCCACCTAGGTAACAATGCCCTTAGCAAACATGGCGGCCTCCCAAAGAACAAACCTCTTCAGTATCTCTGCTCTGTTCTCCAGGCTTTTTGTGTTGTGAAAACTCTATCTCTAGCCATGAGCAGGTCTGGGGCCATCTGGCCCTCCTTAAGAACTCTAAACACATGTTCCCTTCCCAAGGAGGTGGCGGAGTTTGAACTGGATAGCACTTTCCACAGAATGGCAGGCTTGTGACATTTACTCACTCTAGTCTCTGTCTCACTGAAGTGTGGGTGTTTCTCTTCTTCTACCCCATAAGTCATTTCAAGTGGGAATCATGAAGGGAAAGTGTTAAGTGCATGCACTTAGATTGTCCCTTGGGCTGAAAATACTACCTATTTAGCTAGCATGGCCTCTCAAATTGAAAAGTGGACCTTGTGTGCATTTGTGCTGTCTCCCAGATCCTGGCCAAAGGGCAGAGCAGATAGAGATGGATGGGCAGCTTCTGCTTTCCAGCCCGTACCTTCAGGAATTCCCAGCTTAGTCAGCAGGTTACAACGGAAATGGCCTGAATGTTACCTGGGATTTATGGTCGCTCTGGGGATGAGCACTTGTTTCTGATGTTGAATGAGACAGTCTTTTCCTCTTAGCCTCTGGACAGCAAGCAGGGTGCTGACCATTTATTTGCCAAGCACACTATAGAAGACAAAAGAACACCGGAGGGGAGGCTGGGTGATGTCCTCCATCCGTGCTCTTCTTTCCCAGAGATCCTGCTCTTTCACTGCTAAGGGGAGTTTATCTCACTAGTCCTGGAGTTCTGAGATACGTGCCTGCTTGTTCAGTGTCACCTAAGGCTTTTTCATCAGTGTCTGAGAAATTGGGCTGTCTTATGATCACACAGGTATTTTTTACTGTCTTAAGGGCCTGACACATCAGGGATGCCTTTCCCTTTGGAAGATCTCTAGTTAATTTCCCCTTTATGGACCTGAAGTCCTCTTAACGCTCAGCAAGCAGGTAAGATTTTTTTCCTTTCTCCTGGGTAACAAAGGGGATTAGCAATTTGTGACTTTGCTTATTGTTCTTAAATAAATTAATTGTGTTAAAATTTATATGTGCCTTTCAAAGAGAAGATAAATTATACATATTACAAGAAGAGAAGAAAAGGCATGGTGATTATGAAATTCCTCTGAGAAAGGTGCTTTGTTCTTTGCTTGCTGCACAATGTATTTATCAGAACAGACCTGTCCTTTCAGTGGGCCCAAGATGTCAATGCGTTATGACTAGGACTCCTAAGCTTGTTGCTCCTGTTCTGGGGAAGATAACTGAAAGATCTGACAGTTCTCCTTTAAGAGTTATCCAATCATGCCCTTGGGGTTGGATTTGGTCTGGGTGGCTTCTTTCTTGCTCAGAGACAGAGATAGGTAGAGTAGCGTAAGGTAGGGTAGGGCAGGGTAAGGTAGGGTAAGGTAGGGAAGGTGGTCTTAGACTCATCAAGTACATGAAAAGAAAACTCTGAGCTGGAGATATAGCTCAGTGGAATAAGCACCTGCCTGGCAAGTGCAAGGTCCTGAGTTTGATCCCCAGTACTGCCAAAAAAAAAAAAGAAAAAAGAAAAAAAACCCAAAACCAAAACTTTATCTCTAGCCATAATCTGGAAAATTTACGTAATGCAATCAAATGTTTCTTGGACTTTCTTGAATAGAGAAAAAGGATATTGTAAAATAACTCTTTGATACTTTTATACCTGCTGCAGTCTTGAAACTCATCCCTCTAGCTCTGCCATGATCCGAGTAGACCCATCGTGGAAAAGAGGACATCGGTCTGGTAAGTTTCTAAAATGTCATACACTGAATCTTTTGGTAGCAATAAGACAGATTGTGCAGGACGCTAAAAATTAGGAACAATCCCAAATGACTTAAGACTCTTTAAAATTTTTTTTTCCTTTTCCTTATTGCATATGCTAGGTAGCATTCTGGCATGGCCCATATCATTTCAGGCCCTGTGCAGAAGCTCTATTATCCAGAGCTATGAGTTATAATTTCCCAAGGGCAAAAAGTCTAGATCAGTTGACTGTCCAATCCTAATTTCTTTAGTTATTTAATGACTGTGTGTCTCACTTTCCTCCTTTGTAAAATGGTTGTAAAAACAGAAGGTTCTTTCTATTTGGAGACATTGTAAATGAATTACATCTACCCAGATGATATAAATGAGCGAGAGCTGTTAGTAATTTCAGGGCGAGGGAAAGAGCTTGATATTTGTCATATTAGTATTGTGACAGGGGCTGGGGATGTAGCTCAGTGGCACAAGCACTTGCCTGGCAAAAGCAAGGTCCTGAGTTTGATTCCTGGAACAAAAAAAAAAAAAAAAAAGAAAAAATCCCCCAAAGCAGAGCATGTCCTGATATTATTATTACCTTATTTGGATCATTGAGAAATAAATTTTTCTCCATTCTTTGGCAGAAGGGCTTAAAGAGCAAACCACTTGGTTTGTAAGTGAAGATGAGTGCTCACTACTGGATTTGCAGGTATCCTGTGTGTCTTCCTTTGTTGAAGATATGTGGCCTATTTTCTGGGTTGGGACACTAGAACCTGATATCCTTACCTTGAGCACAGATAATACTCACAAAATCCCTTGATCTTGTCTGCTTTCCCCCAGAGACGGAGCACAGTTTCACAGTGATGACAGTAGCCCTCAGCCCCATCATGAGTTCCTCCCAAGAGGCTTCTGAAACGCTAGTTTTACAGCAAAGATGCCTTCCGGCAAGACTGACTATAAAAAGAATTTTCTCTCCCATTGACTTGTATTATAAAGTCAGAGATATGATCTCATGGGGGAAAATATCTCACAACTGATTGGAGAAAGATGCTTAGTTAAGGAACGAATAGATACATAATGTAACTTGCTTTATTCTGCAACCACGTTGTAAGATCCTCACTGGGACTTCTGTTCTTGTACCTCCTAGGGATTTAGTGCAGGGCCTTAAACATGGGAACTGTGGACACAGGGCAGCCATAGTTATACACTAGAACCAGAATGTTTTGCAAACTTTAAAACTGAGTGCTGTAGAATTCTTTTTGAAACCCATTATTGTTTAAAAACTTTGTACATGAAAAGAAAGGAGCCTAAGTATCTAAGTGCGGGGTGAGGAGACGAGCCATGTCCCCGCGGCCCAGTTTCTCTCTCCGGACTGCGCAGTGCCCTTCGTGCTTTGAGGGACACAGGTGTGAAGCCTCTGAGATGGGAAGATTCTCTGTGGGTCAAGGTGAGGTTCCTGAGATGCAGGAACTTAACCAAGTCGATGCAGCCAATTATGGTAAAATCAAGACCAGGACGCAGGCCTTTGCTTGTACTGGGAGAATGCAAAGCTCTGTCTTCTCTGAATGAAGAGAATTTTACTCAATTTAGCACCAACCAGCTCCTTCTATGCCTGAGAGGAGGCAGGAGGCAATATCACAATATACCACTAGGTGGCACGCTAGGCCACATTATTATGCCCAGGGTAGCGCAGCTGAATTACTCTCAAATTTCTTAATTTGGAGTCTGTGGGCTCCAGAGAATCCATGGATTACTTAGGAGATTCCAAAAGACTATGAAAAATATTAAAATGTGTTATAATCTGAAAGAAAAATTAAAGAGTTTTTTGGTCAGTCATAAAGAAAAGATTCTTAGTTGAAATTCACTATTAACAGAAAAACAAAACGCATGTTTCACAGACTGAGCTCCCTGGATGAGCAGTGCAATCGGCGGGGCTCTGGCGGGGGCTCCGCACCTTCTTCTACGTCAGCAACGCTGCCCTCTGCGTCATGGAGCAGGCTCCGAAGGACTGAAGAGCGTGAGACTTGGAGTTCAGTACAACTGGGTTTGAATTCGGCTCCTTCCTTAGCTGCGTGAGGTCGAGGATGTTGTTTAACCTCTTCTTGCGTGGATGTAACTAACATAATGACACTATGAAGTGCTGTGAACTCAAAATGAGATGATGCGTAACACACAAAGGTTAATAGCTAAAAATATTTGAAAATTGATTAAATCCAATCCCTTTCTCTCTCTCTCTCTCTCTCTCTCTCTCTCTCTCTCTCTCTCTCTCTCTGTGAGACAGGCTCCTACTTAGTTGCCCTGGCTGGGTCTATAATTTGTGATTCTCCTGCCTCAGCCTCCTAGAGTGCTGAGAATACAGGTGTGCATCCCCATGCCTGGCAAACTTTCATTTTTAAAATGTGGGAACTGGGATTTAAGAGTCCAAATGGTTTGGTTCTCTGATTACGTTTCACAGTCTGATAATACAACACAATTATTTATGTAAACCAAGACATGCCCTTTCTAATCTTTCCCAGGTGTAGCCCTTCACACTTGGAGGAATCTGATATATCCCTGTTTGGGATCCTAAACCTCGTGAAATAGAAAACAATCCTTCTCTTTATAACTGAGCATGCCGAATAATTCAGTTGAAATTTAAATTTTATCTCTATTTGCTCTATTTCCAAAAGTAACCCAGAACAAATTTATAAGATCTCAACAATGATGTGGTCTTTAGATGCAGCTAAATGTATGTTAATTAAGTAAATATAGATGATTTCATAACCCCACGTCGATGCTTTGATTTCATCAATCTCGTTGATTAGGCAAATGTTTTGGGAGGAAGGTTCACAGCCGCTGAATAGCTGTGTAGGTGCCAGGTGAAGGCTGTAAGAAATAAGCAATCGTGTGTGTGTGTGTGTATGTGTGTGTGTGTGTGTGTGTGTGTGTGTGTGGTTGTGTGATTGTTTCTTTGATAAGTTATTAGCCAAAAAAAAAATGCAGTGTTGTGGGTCATTCAGTGTTACCTCACTGAAATCTCACTGCACACTAAACGCAACTTATTTCTCCAAATTCCTAACGACTGGCAAACTGATTTTCAAGGAATGCAGTTGTATGAAGATTTGTATAGAATCCCGTGTGATGTCACAGTCTCTAATACCAAGGGTTGGGGAAACCTCTACACCCTGAAAACAACAGATGGAGGGGCGGGTTGAGTTGATCCAGAATGTTCCGTTTGGAGAGTTTCCAGGGCACAGAGGCCGTTAAGAGTCTTGGGCCATCAGCCTGTAAAACAGGTTCCTGGGCTTCTCAGAGGGCGCAGGCGTTCGGGCCAGCGGGGGAAGGCAGGGCCCTGACCCAGGCCACAGCCAGCCGCACGTCTGCAGCCGTCTGCGGACACATGCTTTCTTAGGGCCGTGAAAATGTTTTAATAAGTTCTTTTGAAATTCCAAAAAAAAAGGAGCCTAATGATGATCAGCATATGATCAAGAATCCAATTTAGATTACATTTATCTTTGTACTAACAGTCATAAAGTAAGACTTTTATTAAATGAGGGAGCCTGTGGAGGCCCAAGTGTCCCAGGCCTATGAACACCCTCAATTACACTTTCAAATTCTGAGTCCTAAATTTATTGTAAGGGCAGAGGGTTCCGAGCAGGCAGGCCGGAGGGGAGAAGGGTCTCTTCTCTCAAGGGGAACACTGGTCGGGGCCCAGTGTGAAGCTGGGAGTGGATGCGGTATTTAAAGTTATCAACCCAGAGATCTTTCTGACCTTGAAGCTGCCGAATACCTTACCTCTCACCTGTGTCTCAAGTCTCCAAATAAAGGATCGCCTCGCCCTTTGCAGGGGGCATGGGCTGGAGAAGGCTGGCTGCGGCCTCTTGGGGTAGGGGGTACTGTGCTTTAGGCAAATTAGTACCTCCAGGTCTGTTCCTTGGGAAACAGCCGTTGCAGGGGCTCTGAGATTTCCAAGCAGGTGCCTCTGCCAGCACTCGAGGGGATAAGAGACTTCCCTCTGGTGTTCTCAGGCCTGCGGACTGACTCAAAGGACGAATGTTTTTGGAAGACAAGAGGAGGGAGTGTAGGTTTCCCTACGACAATGTCACATGGACGCTGTGATGAGACACCCCCAGACCTGTCACCTGGCTGCTGGGGGCGATATCTGTCGGCTCTGGGCTGAAGACCCATGGCTTTTAAGGGTTTTCCTGCCTGCAGGAAGGCTTGATTGCCCGGGAGCCTGTGAAGGCTTGATTGCCAGGGAGCCTGTGAAGATTCTGACCACCCGGTAGCACTGGGCAGGTGACCAGCGGCCCCTCCTGCCCAATAATTCACCTGGGAGGCCTGTGGGGTATGGCCGGGTAAGGAGGCTGTGTCCTCCAGGCCCTTGGTGCTGGGCTTCCACAGGACTCCAGAGAGAGGGGCCCCAGAGCAGCTGCAAGGGGTGGGGGGAGTCGGCAGCAAACAAACTAAGCATCGTTCCTGGCGTTTGGGGGCAGCAGCGAGCAGAGCCAGGGAGTGTGTGGCAGGGACCTGGGAGGGCGGCGGGTCTGCCGCCTGGGCAGTGAGGAGGTCGCCCGTGTGCCGGCTCATTTTGGGCAAGGCAGGGCCCACTCTCTTGGAGAGCAGCTTCATCTGTCCTGTTCAGCTTCTAGGATTAGCTGATGACTCTGGTTACTGAACTGCGGAGTGGCTTGCTCTAGGTCAGACCGTTACGAGGCTGGCTCTGGTGGGAGCAGAGAGAAGTATTGCTACCTGGGGCCCACGTCCATTGACGTTTTCATCTCTCAGGCTTTGTGGAGCCAGGCTGGGGGCGCAGAGATGAGTGATGTGTGGTCCGCGCCTTGAAGGAGCACAAAATCTGATGAGAAAGATGGCGCAAAACCGAGCAGGGGCACACAGGGACAAGGGCTGGGCCGCGGGTGTGCCTGGGAGGGCAGTGGCAGCGTGGCTGGCGTGTGCCGGGGTGGAGCAGGCTGGGGAGGGGTGAGCCCGGAAGGGCCTGCAGGCATTAGCCAGATGAGGTTAGCGAAGGACACGCAGAGCTCTGGTGCCATACAAATGCAGGAGGCCTGGCAAGTGGTCACGTGGGAGGTTAGGGGCCTGGGGGAGCAGTGGTAAGAACAGAAACAGGTGGTGCTACAGATTGAGCCCAAGGGCCAGGCTTCCTGCACTACAGGGCTAGGGAGCCACGGCAAGATTTCCTCAAGGGAGAGAGACACACCAGATTGGAATTCTACAAAGGCTGAGTCTGGGAGAAGTGAGGAGATGGAAGGTGGGTGTCCAGGAAGTCTGCTACAAGTGACAGGAACCTAGGGTAAATGTCAAAGCCCCGCAATCTGTGCTTCTCAGCCGCCTGTCAGCTGGCAGTCTATGCAGTTTATGGTGCGGAGCTGCCAGCTGCGCAGTGCTGAGTCTGTGGGACTCAAGCATGGGAGGGACCTGACCCTCCCCCGCCAGGCATCCTCCTCTTGCTATTCCAGCCCCGGGGAAGCGAGTGAGCTGGATGGGTGCCCTGTTGGCTCTGGTTGAACCCATTTGTGGGGTAAAGGTGGGGTGGAGCTTCCAGAGGCCTGAAAGAGGGCTGAAGAACCGGGCTAATACAGGGATGGGAATGATATTGCGGCACCTTCGGGCGGAAGGTAGGAAGAGGGGTTGGCTCTCCTGTGTCTCCAGCACAGAAATCTGCCAGACAGAAAGCAGAATGGAATGGGAGCGCAAAGCTGACACCGCCCTAGAAGTGACCCAAACTCTTCCAGTGGTCTCAGCACCAACCCATGGAAGGGAAGAGGAACCACTGACTTCATCTTGTCTACAGAGGGGGGAAATCAAGCTCTGCAAAGGAGAGAGAAAAACCATCGTGCCCCCTGTGGAAATGCTGTCTGGGGCAGCAGGCTTTGGATGCTACCTGGACTAGCCCCTGCTCTTGCAGCTGTGGGCTCAGGACAACCAGGCTGTCCATGGAGCCAAGTAGGGCTATAGGAGGCAACTGGAGAAGCTTCGGGCTACATCTCAATATTACGCGTGCTGCAGATGTGGGTACTGCACAGCCCTGACTTGCACGGATCTCTGACACACCCTCCAAGCCCAAGGCGAGCAGGAGGCCAGAGGCTTGGCTGCTCCAGACCTTCCCGTACCCCTGTGGCTCTGGGGATCTTCCAGAGACCATCCCCACAGGACTAGCTCCCTTCCAGGGTCTGTCTGCAAGACCTTGCTCTAGGTCTCTCCTGACTGGTGTTAAGAAGGACAAACCCCCACCTGCCTGTTTGTCAGGGGCAAGAGGACATGAGGAAGTTGTCCTTATAGATGGCAGTGGTGTCAACCCATGCCTGATGCTTCTCTGGAGGCAAAATGCTTCTCAAATCGCATGTTAGGATCATTTTCCAGGGCTTTAAAAATAGTGATTCCCAGCCCCCAGAGTGCTGATTTTGCATTTGCAACAAGTGCCCAAGGAGATCTGACTCAGTTGGCCGCAGTCTACAATGTACTGAAGGCTACTCAGAGGCCAAGAAGCCCATTGTCCTCCCTGGGAAGCTGGGTGCTCTGGCTCCAAGGCCCACGGCATGCTGTCTGGAGGAGCTGGGTCTTCTCCTCTCACAGAGCTCAGGGGTCCACCTCCTGCATCATTATCTGATTCTTAGCCAGCACCAATCGGGAAGATCCCTGCTTTAATATGAAGGTGAATCCTGTCAAGTAGAAAATGACTTACATGACATGACACGGAATCAAATAACATCCTGGCTACCCTCAACAGAGGCCCCTACTTTCATTTCACATGGCGCCTCCTGACCAAACCTGTGTGACCTCAGCAGAGCAGAGAGGCCATAAGTTGATGATGGCCGAGAGCCTGAAACTAAATCCTAAGCAGCAGATGAGAACTTATGCATTGAACACGTGTTAGGAAACTCATTCTCTCTCCCTATCACAGATATTTAAGAGCAAGAAACACTCAAATCATAGACTACCCAGGGCCCAGTTGCAGAAATGAGGTCCAGCATCGTACTTGTGCAAACAAACTAGAAGATTTGTAGAGAAGAAGGAACAGTGGACCTGGGGAATGACCGGGACTGTTACTCAGTGGTCCCCACAGTTCAGAGCAGTTAGTGTCCTGGGCTGAGTCGTCTTTCAGTCCCCCACCTCCTCTCCCGGACATTGCTGGGCAGGCCAGCTCTCCAGAGGAAGCCTCTCCCAGGGGCCCTCTCTTCCTTTCCTCAGGACTCAGCGTCAGAATGAGGCCCGCACCCTCCTCGGTCCTGTCTGCTCCGCAGAGGTCCCCTGTTCTTTCTCCAGTAGGAAATGCTGGCAGCTGACCTGCTAGGTGGGGTTGAGAAGATAAGACAAAGTCCTGAAGCTGGGGACCAGGGATCCACTCCTATCGTCTCAGTGCTGTTGCTGGGAAGTGTGTAGGAAGAACTGTGCCCCTGGCATCAACCTGGCCCAGGCATAAGGGCCCCTGTTCAGAAGGGAAGGGAGTCCTTGTTCATGGTGGAGTCCTTGTTTATGATAGGAGGAAGAGGACTGTGTGTACAGTGAGGGGCTCAAATCCTTGTGTTCCCCCTTATTTAGCCTGGCACGTAGCTTGACTATGGCTATAATTACCTAACCACTTGGTGCCTAGTCGGCCCCCTTTCCCCAACCAGGACTGTGGATCTACACTGGACCTGTTGTCCACTGGTCCCCAACATGGCTCAAGAGGATTGAGATTTAAAATCCTACACAAGCTGGAGCTCAGAGGCCAGAGCAACTTTTCGGTGAGCTGCTGGGACTCTGCATTCCCTGGGAATTGCTTCTCCCCTCTGTGCACCAAGAGAGTAGTGGACAGAACATACAGCCCTGAGGTTCCTTGAAATATCTGCATTTTATCAAACGTTTCCTAGGACAGCTGTCCTCAACCTTTTTTTGGCACCAAGGGCAGGTTTTGTAGAAGGCAATTTTTCCATGGACAGGAGCAGGGAAAGGGTGAGGGGAAGAATTTCTTTATAGCTTCTTTTTTTTTAATTGGTGCATGTTTGCGACACATAATGACATTTCCCAATGCTAGCATCAGCGCCTCAACTCCACCTCAGACCATTAGGCATAGATACTCTGAAGGAGAGCACAAACTACATTCTTTCCACAGTTGGTGGTAGGGTTTGTGCTCTTGTGAGGACCTAATGAGCTGCTCAGCTGACAGAAGGCAGAGATCAGAAGGTGATGCAGACAATGGGGAGTAGCTGTAGGTACAGACAAGGCTTCCAGGTCAGGCTCTTGCCTGTCCCTCACTTCCCGCTGTGCTGCAGGGGTTGCAGAACCCCGCTCTAAGACATGCCTGTTCCTCATGTCTCAGATGCCCCCTATTTTTGTACTAGCTGCTCACTGAGCTTTTCTTTTATGAGAGGCATGCTCCCCACCTCTGTTCAGGGGCAGAACACTCTTGGTGAGGTGGGTATTTTGCTGAAGGAGCTGCTCTCCCTTGTACTGCTGAGATTCTGGGGCTATGACCCCCAGAGCCTCAGAAGAAATTAAGGAGTCTAACATCTTGGTTGTAGCTCTAAAAGCCCCAGGTCTGTCAATTCCCAAAATTCCATGAAAAATGTCTTCCTATGACCTGAGCTCAAACCAGTCACTTCTCTGCCATGTTGTTTCAAAGCATCTTGAAAGAGTAAACTCCAGTCTGCATGGTCCCTGCCAGCCACAGGCTGGATGCTGTTGGGATCTTCAGAGAATATACCTCCGGTCTTCACCTCTGGTCTGGGGTGCTGGGGGTGGAAATCAAGATGGGAAGAGGAGATGGAGAAGTCCCAGGCCCTTGGGCAGCAGGAGAGGCAAGACCAGCTCACCTAGGAGAAGCCTGTGGGAGGACTGCAGATTATGATTACCTCGCAGGTACCTGTACTTGTTGCAAGAGCAAAGCTCAGTGCTTTTTTTCCTGCCTAGCTGGCAGTAATGTGCTGTACAGCTGGTCAGGGCAGGCAGCCTGGGGTAGGGGCGAGCCCTTTCCTGGGAGGTGGAGACTTCTAGTCCTGGCACTGCTACTTCTTAGCTGCATGACTTGGAGGAAAGGATTTGATCTTCCTGGCTTTTCCTCTGATGAGATGGCATTATGGACCCATGTGTGGTTGTGAGATGAAAGCGAGACATTGCTTCAAAGCCATGCATCGGGCCTGGGGATGTAGCTCAGTGAAATAAGTGCCTGCCTGGCAAGCGGAAGGTCCTGAGTTCGATCCCCAGTACCGTAAACAAAACAAAAAAAGCCAAGCCATGCATCAAAACCATACACTCAACTCTTAGATGGCCCATTGTGAGGAGTCACTGAGCTACGAAGGCACAGCATCTGGCATAGGATCGGGACTTGACAATTGTTCAACAAATACTCATCCCTGACCCAGCCCATGTAGCTAAAATCTCTAATACAGTTTACCCCCCACTCCTCTCACTTTTTTCCACACATACCCATGACCTTCACATTGCTCCGCCTGCATCCCCTTCCCCATTGGATGGTGCCCTATAGCTGCCCAGGCCAGAAACTGGAGTCTTTCTTTCCTCCTTCCCCACATTCTCACAGTGCTTTGGAACTATAATGATGGTGAGGAGGACAAATGTATAATACACATATTAATTAATTATATAGGTATTACATATATATATATATATATATATATATATCCACAAAGTGGTGATGTTATCATTGCAATCACTTACACCTTATTTATTTCCATGTTTTTTCTTGGTTAGCAGATCGTTTTTTTCCCAGCAGATTCTTTAACCTCTTTGATTATGTTTTTCTCTCACTAGTAATTAAATTACTTTGGGTCTCTTGAGTATATGGCATAATTTCACAACTACTCTGTCTAGAGGACAGGGAGAATCTTCCTAGATTGAAAAAAAATTAATAACCCACAAGACCAGTGGAAATTAATTGAGAATTGATTGGAATCATCTCAAGTCAGATAACTTCCCTAAGTTGGTAAACCTGGTGTAAACCTCTCCCAGGGCTGAGAACTTTTTCCAGATCTGGGCCCTCTGTCCTGAGGCTGCTGGCTTCTGCCTCGTTGAAGGTGGGAAGGCTTTACATTACCCTCATTTATGAATTGGATACTTTCTGTGCAGAACGTATTAAATATAAAAGCAGCCTCTGGCTTGAGTTATTGGCAATCTTTCTCCAGGGACAGGCAAGGCCAGCGGTGACATAGATGGGTTAGACTCCTGCACCCTTGACTCAGTATTTCAAGTTGGCACGTGATAGTCTAGCTCCCCGGGAAGTGGGATGTTCAGTGTTCAGACCTTTCAGATACCCACCCCTTTCTTCACTACCATTCCCTCTAGGCAGCTTCCTGTTCTTGGGCTTTCTCCCTCTAGGTCACACATCTCTTCCCAGAGGACTGAGTCTTTTGCACTTAGCGGGCCAGGGCTGCCAAAGGTGCGCAGTGCATTCTGTCGAACTCTTTCTGGAGGGACGGACATTGTATTACATAAGCTAAGTGGCTCCCAGGCCTAGGCCTGAGGGACAATCCCCCTCACTCAGTGATATTAGCAGAATCTTCCTCTGTGCTCTCCCCGCTCTCTCCTCTGTTTGAATAATGAGACCCCTGTTGAGTACCTCATATCCTCTGCTAACTAAGCCACACTTCCTCTTTTGTCTCAGACTGATTCTCTTCTAAATTCACAATAAATTGAGGACTTGACTAATCACAACCACCAAGAAGATCCTAGTTCCAGGTTAGGATGCATTCCGGGGCTCCTTCTTGACCTGCGTTTGGGAAAGTCACTGGCCCACCTGCTGTCCTCGCCCACCACAGCCTGCACATCCCTGCACATTTGATCTCAATCTAAGAGTCTGTGGCGCCTTACATATTTTATGCAGATAAATGGCCAACATAAATACTTGTGGAAAACTAAACATCGAGATTGATAGATTTTATCAAATTTTATCTCTGGTTAAAATTCATGGGCCATGAATCTGACCAAATGTCTAACCAGTTTGATTGAGCACTGCTGAAGAGCTGCATGCGGTATAAATCCAGAAAACATGCAGTATAAATCCAGGGTAGGCTTCACCCACAGTCTGAAGGTAAGAATACATGTTATATATTAGTAAATAGTTGCCTTTCATTTCCCCTTTGCCTGTTGGCATCTTGGAAATGCATACTTTGGCCTTTAATTATATCTGTTTATCAACCCGCTTTGTCTTATAAATTTATCAGTGAAAATGGGGGTAAAAGGAGCTAAGATGAAGTAAAAGGCATTTACATTCGAATAATGACATTTTGTTAGCAAAAGAATGATTTCTGTTACATCTGATTGCTTAAGAGCCACATTTTTATAGATATAAAATTAATATAAACTCACAGCAGAGGAGTTGGAAAAAACATACCATCACCAGGAAAAACTGGCTTTCCACATGCCAAAGACTAAAACTAGACCCATGTCTGTCACCACGCACTAAACCAAAGTCAAAATGGACCAAAAATCTAAATATCAAAACAGAAACACTAAATCTACTGGAAGAGAAAGTGGGTAAAACTCTCAAAAACATAGGGGTAGGCAGAGAGTTCAAGAACAAAAACCAAACTGCATGGGAAATACTTCAAAGAATCAACAACTAGGATCTCATCTTATTGAAAAATTTCTGCACAACAAAAGAAATCACCAACAGAGTAAAAAGAAAACCCATGAATTGGGAAAATATTTTATCCAACTGTCCCTCAGACAAAAGGACTCCTATCTAAAGCATATAAAGAATTAAAAAAAATCAGGCCCCCCAAATTCAAAGACCTAATCCAAAAATGGGCATCTGAGATGAACACACACTTCTCTGATGAAGAAATACTAATGGTGAATAAATATATGAAAAAGTGTTCAACATCATTCGTCATTGGAGAAATGCAAATTAAAACAACACTGAGATGTCATCTCAGCCCACAAAGAATGATTATCATTAAAAAATCACCAAAAGGCAAATGTTGGAGAGGCTGTGGAGAAAAAGGAACACTTCTCCACTGCTGGTGGGAGTGTCAATTGATGAAATCATTGTGGAAATCAGTGTGGAGATTCCTCACAAAACTAGAATTGGAAGTCCCACTTAACTCAGCTATTCCCCTTCTGGATATTTTTCCAGAAGAATTAAAAGCATCATGCCACAGCGATATATGTGTACCCATGTTTATAGCAGCACAATTTGTCATAGCTAAATCTTGGAAACAACCCAAATGCCCATCAACTGAAGAATGGATAAAAAAGATGTGGTATTTCTATACAAGGGAGTATTACTCAGCTATAAAAAAGATAAACTCGAGGCTTTTATAGGTAAATGGATGCAACTAGAGACCATACTCATAAGTGAAATAAATCAGAATAGCATGTGTAAACATTACATTGTCTCCCTGGTGTAAGAACATGAAAAAGTAAATGCAACCCAAAATGTGCAGTAGATAATAAGAAAAGGAAAGAAACTGCTCAAAGGAAGGGGCAATTGGGATGAGGGAAAGAAGAAAAAGTACTAAGGCAAATTTTATACATTTAGATGGGTGGTATATCTGTACTGTTGCTGTCTGATGGTTTGTTGGGAACAGTTAATGATTAAGTTTTTTTTTTCTTTTTTTTCCCCTACTGTTCTAACCAGTTTTGCATGCTTGTATCTGGTAATCTGAGCAACTTCATTGACAATAACTATGTAATATAACAACTACTGTTAATCCCTATCATTTGGTTTGAAACCCTGTATCATTTCTAAGTCCTTGCTTTGTGTTGTTTGTATTTTGCTTTTGTTCTTCTTATTTTTGTACTATTTTCTTTAAAATTAAACAACAACAGGGGATATAGCTCAGTGGAATAAGTGCTTGCCTAGCAAGCGCAGGGTCCTGAGTTCGATCCCCAGCACCGCAAAAAAAAAAATAAATAAATAAATAAAATAAAATTAAACAACAACAACAAAAAGCATACCAGTACCAAGAGAAAAGAGCGTTCACCTAATCCCAGGAATCAAAGTAAACCCTTGGTAATATTTTGGAGCCTGTTTTTTCCGTCTTTTTTCTAACCATATGCCCATGTAACTGTGCAGTGTACGAAAAGATCTAGTATTTACACACTCAGAGGGTCGTAGGGGCTTTTGCTCTAAGGAGAAGGTGGAATTTATCTTCAGGCACAGTTTTGTTTTTTAAATGTAGAAACATTCCTAATGGTACCGATAAAGTGGGGAAGGTAGCTAACTCTCACCCTGCACCTCAAGGTGAAACTAAAAGCGGAGCAGGGAGGAAACTGAGTTAGAGGCCTGCCACCCAAGAGCCTGCGGGAGCTGAGGGCCAGGAGGTGGAGAGGGCGGACTCTGGGGAAGCACAGCCCGTGCGCACCCTCCGTGCGAATGTCCGGTGGTAACTGGAAGTGGTTTCCAGCGGTTTCTGTAATTATGCTCCACCTCTCCGCCCTGCGGCAAGAGTTTGCTATTAACAACACCCTTGGGCGTGTGTTGCTCAGGCTGAAAGGAGGCCTGGGCGGAAGTGAGGTGAGGAGAGAATGAAAGAGCTAGATGAGAGGCTGGTGCAAACAGGAGCAGAGCAGAGTGGACCAGGGACCTGTATGACATTTGTGGTCAATGTTTTTCATCTAGTGAAAAATATCCATACCATGTCCTAGTATCATGAGATACTCTTGCACATCCCTATGGCACACAGCTGTGTGTGTTTATACTTTTTTGTTTTTTTGAGACAGGGTTTTGCTACAAAGTGCAGGCTCATCTTGAATTCACTGTGCAGCACAGGCTAGCCTCACACTTGCAGCAATCCTCCTGCCTCAGCCTCCCAAGTACTGGGATTGCAGGCGTGCGCCACCACATCCGGTTTCAGCCCCTTTTAAAAGTGAGTTGTCTGTGTCCTTTGCTTATTTTTCTTGTTAGGGTTTTCATCTTTTTCTTACTGATTTTTATCACTTCATATGATAAGAATATTAATTCATTGTTGGTTGATATATTGCAAACATTTTTACCCTAAGTTGTCAGTTGCTTTTAATTTTAGTAATGATGTTTAGGGACCCAGAGATGTCTTAAATTTTCATGTAGTTTACATTATCTATTTTCCTCTATGGCTTTTATATTTGATGTTATATTTTAAGAGACTATTCCAAACCCCCAAATTATATATTTTTGTCTAGTTCATTTGTGATTTTGTTATTTTTTTACATTCAACTCTAAAATTATGGAAAAAATTCTTTTTGTTTGTTTTGTGTTTTGAGATAGGATCTAGATTTGTAGTTCAGGTTGGCCTTGAATTGACTCTGTAGCCCAGGCTTGATGGGGCCGTGCAATAATCCTCTTGCCTCAGCTTCCTGAGTACTGGAATTATAGCCATGTGCCACCATGCCTGGCTTGAAATTTTTTTTTTAATACTAAGAATGTGATAATGTTTAGCTTAATTTTTTCCTGCTAAATATTATTCAATGATCTCGGTACTGTTTATTGAATAATACATTTTTCTCTCACTGATTTGAAAGTCACCTCTATATTATACTAGATTATACTAAATGTTCATGTATTTGTTGATCTCTGTTTCTCTGGAAGATACATATTTCTTTTTCTTTTCATACTTAGTAATATACAGTATTTCAATTGTTTATTGAATAATACATTTTTCTCTCACTGATTTGAAAGTCACCTCTATATTATACTAGATTGTACTAAATGTTCATGTATTTGTTGATCTCTGTTTCTCTGGAAGATACATATTTCTTTTTCTTTTCATACTTAGTAATATACAGTATTTCAATTTCTGTGTGTGTGTGTGTGTGTGTGTGTGTGTGTGTGTGTATCACTAGAAACCCTACCAAGGGATATTCCATCACTGAGCTACACACAGGTATAGCCTTTTTTGTGTGTTTTCATTTTGAGACAGTCTCACCAAGTTGCCCATGCTGACCTTGGCCTTGTGGTCCTGCTGTCTCAGCCTCCCAGGTCACTAAGATTATGAGCATGTGCTACTACACCGCAGCTGCATTTGCTTCTTTTAAATGAAAACTATGTTTCCCACTCTGCTGGGAGGTATGGCCATGGGCTATGCGGTGGCCATTGAGATGGAAATGGGAATGCTGTATGCAGCTTTCAGAATGAGTTCTGATTCAGAAAGGCCATATTCTCCTTCAACCAAACCCC